>APFE031041578.1:2485-103337 GCA_000404065.3 Pinus taeda
AAATCTTTGTGCATATGTGTTTTATGTGTTATGCTCTCGCATTGTTTATTTTCTTTGTTTTAGAATTCATATGCAGGTAATTTCTATACAGGGTTAAAACCTACAGGTTTTGTAACATCTATCTTGATGTATTCTAGCAATCCATTGTCATCCAATAACACCTCCATGCAATCCTTCCATGTAAAAAAATTAGAGGTGGCTTCCAAGGCATATTCTAGCCTTAGTACATTGAAGGACATCTTCTCAGCTCTGAAGAAATCATGTTGCACTAAACTCCAAAATCAAACCTCCTGAGAAAAATTCAAATTCTTGCTCTAATGTGAATCCTTCTTTGATACCATGTAGAAATTACGATGTATATTTTCAACTTCTCATGAAGTTTTAATCAAAATCACAAGACACAAACCTACTCTACTGCTCTTAGGACATTAATTCACAATCTAGAACAAAAATTTTAGACATGCAATAAGAAATAACACACATGTAACAAGTATTTTTCCCAGAGAAAGAAAACTACTAAAAACCCCAATGCCTACTTGGATTACATGAGAAGAATAGAGATGTATTACAATTGCTTTGCTCAACTGAGCACACCCTACAACTGCATAACCTATCTATCTTATCATTGAAAGGATTTGACCCAGACTTGGTCAAAGTTTGCCTTTTCTTGAACTCCTATTTGCTTGCTTTGTTCCTTAAGAAATTGTGCCCCTATTATTTAGGAAATTCCTCAAATTGATTGCACAATTCCATTAGGCTGATCCTTTGATTTCATGAAACACTTGTACACTCAAGACTAGGCTACAACTAATGTTACACTACCTTGTAATCTCCACCAAGCTTGGCGAAATTGAACTCTCTACATGCACTAGCTATTTTGGGCTAATTGATTAGTTAATTGGATGGTCACTGAGTTCAACTGAAGTCCCACTACTTAATTGACCTTCCACTAGTTCCTCCAAAAGTTGGAACTAGTTTAACTAAAAACAACCTGAGATAACTAACCTTGATTGCTACAAATTAGCATCACACATGTTGATCTGAACGCTAACTCCAACACGAATTTACTGAGTAAACTAGGTGACACAAGACATGTCACACACATTAACATAATCCAAGTTGTCTGCTAATGTGGAAATTCAAATTTTCTCAATTTAATCAAGGAAAATTCAAATTGAAAATTTCTTGCTACATTTATCAACAAAAACCCATCGAAACATATGGCATTATGATGACACTTGTACAAGCCATAACTTGGAATTAATGACATGGAACTTCTTGATTATGTGGCATTTCCAAGTTTCTCTTCTTGTTGCTTTGCCTTGATATCTTCATGACTGATCTTGCATGTGCTCCATCTTCATCCTCCACAAGGTTGATTGATATGGAGTATTTATGTGATCTTGATCTTTAATATTTTGTCATGATCTTATGTCCCTCCATATTCTTGATCGGTGATCTCTTCATGGTTCTAGCTTCACAGGTTTCTTTCTGCGTGATATCTTAAGCATCCTCCTTAAACATCATTTTTTCATATCAATATTTAGTACCCACAGATGGAACTTACACATGACAAGACGAAATCAATCTGAAAATCTCCTAGCCTAACTTTCTTTATGCAATTCACTAATTGGACCCATGACTAAGTTCCGGAAAGAAAAGAAGGCTTATGGATTGCACAAACTTTAGAAAATTTTTTAAGGATGAAAGTTTATCTTAATGTTTAAAAAAATTAACGAATCTTATTAGTCTGTAACATGCAAATTGTAAAATGTTTGCAATACTTTTATAAAAATAGTTATATTTATAATTATTTTAAAGTAAGTCTATATAAAATTTTGTTGATTTTTAAGGAAAATAAATTTTACACCAAACATTTTGGGCAAATAATTAAAAAAAAAATGGAAATTGACGAATCTTTTTTTTGGAAAAAGCATGGAAAATTAGCCCACCCACGAATATTAGCCCCTAAAATTTTCCCTATACATAGTGCACATTTCTAGGAGGCAGGAGAGATTGTCTAGTGACTGTACCTGTGCAATGCACAATATATGGGGGTCAAAGAAAGAAGATTGCATATTTCAGGGATTGAAGGAGACATTAGTGAGGGTTTTCTCACTGAAACTGCATAGTGCGCATTTCTAGAAGATAGGGAAGCACAAGACTGCATAGTTGCGCAAGTCAGTGAGATAGTGATGAAGTCTTGCACACTATAATTGTGAAATGCACATTTCTAGGGGGCAGTGACTGAGGATTACATAGTTGAGCAATTCAACGAGGAAGATAGGAAGGCCTTTCTCACTGTGATTGCACAGTGCAAAGCTCTGGGAGGCCAATGACTGCGTAATTGGGATACATGGTGAGACAAGAAGGCTTCATTGTTGACTAAAAATACACAGTGTGTAGTGGAAGGGTGATTGGAGAGAAGAATTGTGTAGTTTATAAGGGCAAGAGGTTGACATGGGCACTATGATTGTGTAGTGTGCAGTCCTTTGAGGCTAACGCTACTCAATGTGTAGTTCCAAGAGGTAGGATAGGATGAATAAGGCCTGAGATTCCACAATGCACAGTTCAGGGAGGCAAACCAGATGGAGATTGATCAAGGAAGGGTCGTCTTCAAAAAATGACTAAGTGTGGGAATAGAACGTGACTTGAACATGATCACACACTTATATAAGATCAACCACTAAAAAATGAAGCATTTACCACCCAAAATCAACATGTCCTCATCGAAACAATAGCAAAACAACACTTACCTCTAAGTGCGACACTTAAGGTACACTTTGCGACAAAAGTGAAGACACTAATGAAACAGTGCTCAAGACTTGGGGAATGAGTCTGATGCATATCCCTGTGATAGATAGAACACATTGGTACAAGAGAATGCATCAGATTTGAACTTCAAGAATGTAAAAATAACTCCCTTTGGCTAGATGTGAAACTTCCCTTACCAAAAGGTGACACTAAGAAAAAGTGAAAATGACACTTAAAAAATCCTAAGAAAGTGAAAGTGGCACATGCTATAGGAAAGAGAACACAAAAGAGCCACTTGTAAAAGTGAAAGAAAACAAAAATAACAATCACAAAAGTGAAAATGAAACTAATGAAAACCAAAACTCATAAAAGCGAAAATTGAGAAAACTCATTGGAAAATAAGTACAAATGTAACCAAAGTGAGAGGCAGACTATCAATGGAGAGTGTGCACTCACTATAGACATAGGTTGTGCAAATTATTTTACTGATGGACTATGCAGTCATTGTCAATAATGATTGTGAAAGCCTTACCTTCAAGGGTTGCGTAATGCCTATGTAAGCTTGCATCGAAAGAAGTGCACTTGTGAATTCTTCAAGGATTGAGCATGTATGAGCAAGTGACTTTGACACTTAGAATCTTTGAATCATAGTTGAGTGATGAACCATGAAGTAATTATGAAATGATAGGTCACAAGATCCATAGTAGCCTCCAAAATTAAAGAGTGTGAAAAATTTTGGAGGGTGTTTATCGCAGTGACGACACATCAATATTCTTTTTCTGGGGTCTGTGTAAGAGGAACGAGGCAGGATGATTAAAAGCCACAAGTAGGTCGATAAATATATTCAAGGGAGACACGAACATGTGAAAGAAATTTTTTTTTGGGATCTGCATGAAACATGTCACTCCATGTGAAAGAAAGGACGTAGTGAAGCCTGCGAGGAAGTAAAGGTCTGTGTATTTGCTTGTGCAAAGACCTAAAAAGTATCCCTAGAAACCCTAGCTGGGTTATTATTTATTTAAAACCTTGTTAGAGACTCAATTTTTAATTAGTGAATAATCTCTAAACTTTTTTTTGAAGAATTTATTGAAAAAATTTAAATTTAAGGTTTTGGGTTTCTTGCAAAAGGAGTGTAATTTTCCAAATGTAGATTTTATAGAAAATAGCTTTATAAATTTAAGTCGTTAATTTAAATAACAAGTTGCACAAATTGAATGACAAAAAATGAAAATATAAACTGCAATTGAAGAATAAACAAGATACACATCCAACAAAGTCAACCTTATTTTATTAATATGTAATACAATGATACAAGAAACTAAAAATTGTGGATTTGATAGCCTCAGATATCTACAAAAATATCATAATTGGCCTCTAAAATAAACTGAAAATCAATAACCTACAAACTGTGAATTTTGAGTGAATTCAACAAGCAGAGAGATGGGTAATCACCCACTCTCGCTAAATCACCTAAAGGTTTCCGTCATGGGGCTACTGCTAAAGCTGGGAACTCCTAGTTCTCCAAACCTATCCAGATGAAATATTCTCAACTCAAAGACGTGATCTCCTTTTCCTCCTTTTAAAGACTCCATGGATAGATCTCCAAGCCTCAAGAAGCATCTTATTTTGATTATTTTAATATTATTCTAGAAGCTCCCTTTTTTGCTCCATCTAAGTGAATTGTGATTTTATTTTATTTCTCTAAGCCACTTTTGGCCATTTTTCCTTCAATTAATTATTTTCCCTTCCTTTTATTTAATTTAGTGACTAATTAAAGTCACTTTTAATCTTAGAAAAAATTAAATTGCTCACCATGCTTCATCTAGACACATGAAATATCTTCTCATCATCCCATCCTGAAGGTTTTCTCGTTCTAGTTCCAACGAGTTATTACATTGAGGTATTCCATCAAATATGCCTCTTGGAATTCCTCTTCAAGCGTAATTAATTGATTCAGGCCTAGTAATAATCTCATTTTATGAAAATGTTCAAAATGCAATGGAAAAGAAGGAAAGTTGTGTGGATGATGGAATATTCCAAGTGAAATTTGTTGTTGGATCTCGTAAATACTCCACAAAACCCCTACAGGACCCCTGATGATGTAATCCTCCTCCTGTGGCCTAGTCATCACATACCTTGAAAACCCTTCTTGGCTATACTATAGAGGAAAATAAAAATGGGGACATGAAAAATCCTCCTGCCCCAAGATTACTTGCCCTCAAACAATCTATACATTTTAGAGGCATCAACAAACTAATACTAGAATCAAATAAGAACACTTAGACCACATCATGCCTCCATGCAATCCAAACATGAATGGATCCCCCAACACCTGGATCCAAAACAAGTCGTTGACTCAATCTGTCAACAATGGATCCACTTGGATCCCAAAGCCAAAATGGTCACTCAACGTCACCCGTACCCCATGGATTTGGTTGTGCTGAGTCTCTGATCATAAATACTGCTCCACCAATAGCATTCCAACTCATGACCTCCCTCCAATCTAACCTCTGGAATAGACTGAGGCCACCCCCACTTTGTTGATGTTGGGCTACAACTATTGGAAAGTTGATGATCAGTCGGTCTACATCCCACTACCAACTGAAACATAGAGTATCCCTCACATCTAAGGGTTTTTGCTATACTGTGTCCTTAACTAAAAATATTACTCTTTCAATAAGGTACCAAATCATGATCTCTCGCCAATCCATCATGTGGGAAGGATCATATGCATAAGCACCAACATATTTGATATGTCCCCTATGTGTTACCATTCCCAACTCACGTAACTCTGTCTAGCCAATCAACAATATCCATTGAGAAAACTCTGCCTCTCTCCCTATAATGGGTACAAGTGGACAAACTGTGTTGCACACTTTGTCTATGTACTCCTAGAGAAGGCTCTTCCCCAAAAGTATTGCAGCCCTGTTAACTGCTTGTGCATAAATCTACACCTCATTAGTGGGTAGGCCCAAATATGGATGCACCACCATCTACGATAGATCCTCCCTCATTGACCAGAAACTCCACACTCCTCTAGTCTACTAACCTCTTGCAAAAATATCCTCTCAAGCTCCAACATCTCCTGGTGATAAGTGTTTGTAAATACTACCACCCTGCTAGTTGTCTGTACATCTATCTACTCCTCGCCAATGGCTGGACTAAAGATAAGCTGCACATACTCCCCCATCATGGGTCACAATCCGACTCTCTAAGAATGGCCAATCACACATATAATGCATATCATCCTCTTGATCTAACTCATACCCCACCATATGCTCCTCATGTTGAATCGTCGCAGGTGAATCATCTCTTTGAATGTATCCCATGGGGTCTACCTACTGCTCATCATACATATCCAACCTATTTTCAACAACCCCACATGACTACTCATTCTCCCAAGAGGTATCCTCATATGAACCCATGGTCTCACCTAAATAAGAATCCACATCTTGAAAGTCAGAAGCAACCTCCTCTTACGCTACCTCTGCCATCTCCTCTATGTCGCTCAAGCATGATTTGTTAGATTCCCAAGGTTCCTTGTAGATGGTGAAAATACCCTTCCTCCTCAACTCATTCTTTCTACATGGTTGGTCACTACAAATCACAAACAACTCCTTCTGGGTTAATCATCTCCTGAACAATTTTATGTTTTTCTTAACCAACCTTTCAGCTACCTCATAAGTAGCAAGTGAAACCAATTGTTCCTCCCTCCAAATGGCTAACAATCTAGACTAGGATTCCCTACAAATGGCATCACTAACTCCAATACATGAAGACAAAATGGACTGAATATGTGTCTTAACCGTATCAGGATGATGTTTCCTAATGTTGAAGAAGCATTGGAACATTTCTAGGATCAATTCATCACACTCTAGCTCAAACATGAGGTCATAAGATCTAACCAAGGTCATGATTTCTAAAATATCTAGCTTCTTCCCAAAGGTAGGGCCCTCACTATTATCCAAATCTCGAAAGGTCCACACTATCAGTCTGAAGGCTCTCCTCAAAATATCATCATTGTAAAGGGGTGTAGGTGCAATCAACATCATGATGCTCATGAGATAAGAGGAAACTAGCAGTTTGACCCCTTCACAAGGGTTCTCCAAATACTTAAGTTGTACTAAGGAAAGCATGGTTGGTTTTACAACCCAAATCAAGTTCTTCCCATCTATCTAATCAACCTTGGAAAGGATTGAAGCGAGTTCTTCCAGTTTGAGAATGGATTTTACTGTAAACCCCATAAATCTCAAATCTATCCCAAGAGAAAATAATTTGTGTCCCTTCTCATGCTCTTCATTGGGTTATTCCAACTGTAGAATGGCACACATTCCTTTTGAAAATGGTCTATTGTTTGTTGCTGGTAGGCTATTAAGAGATTTTGTGAAATTTTCATCCATGATTTAGCTGAATAATGGCAAATACAACTCTGATAATGAGGCCACAATTTTTTTGAGTTTGTTGAATTTTTCAGTGAGGCGTTTTAACAAACAGTTTGATGACAAAATGTTGTAAGTATCTCTCAGTGATTTATAACAAATTTAACTTTGATTGTGCAAATTACTAAGGACAAAATGTCTTGAGAACAACTTGTATTTAATGTGGTGTATATAGAGGGATACATACATACCTCTGAAATACATGCTTGATTAATAATAGTGGTATGAAAACATAAAATACCAACAACTGTTAAGAGATAATGGAACTCAATTCCAGTGATATGAGCAAATCATGACCCCTATATCAAAGGCACATATCTATTGTGCTACCCAAGTTTGTTTTAACTTTAAGCACATGTGCAACCATGCAAGCATTGCTGGCATGACTTCAGAAATGAAGATTCAAGGTTCTAGAATCATGTAATATTTATGCCAATGCACTCAACCAACAACATAGGAGCTCAACCATGACCAAGAAAGGAAGTATGAATTCCATAGGCCCAAAATGACTTCCAACAAGCCACATAAATGAGTGTATTAGATAACACGTGCATGGAATAGGAGTATTATCTCTCACGTCCAATAGAAGAAGGGTCCAACCCTGTCTAGAACTGATGAGTCTCCAACAACAATGTATGCTCCACCCTCTAAAAAAACATATATATTGAGAGGAAAGCTAGCCAACAATGCACAATATGGGAAGTATAATACAGAAACTTGACCAAAATCTTCTTATAAACCCAACAATTCGACTAACCAGAGAAATTTGGGATGTTGTCACTTCTTCTTAGTAGAATTCAACCTCACTTTGCCTTTGTGCACAATCTTGTGCTTTCCATGACTTATTTCTCTCGCTATCAACAATATTTTTTACAGTATTCAGCTTCGGAAATAAACGTGGCTTGCCAATCGACTAAAGAAAAACTCATTCTCACCCAGAAATTTCCCCCTCAACAATCAACATATAAAAAATCCCTCCAATAAAAAATAAACACTGATGTGGTTTCCTGGGAACGGTAATTTTAGCTTCCACTGAGCAGACAAATTCTTCCCTAAGGCTTCTTCTACATGTGCACTCAGCTCTGTCCCTACTATACGACCCACTGTTACAGCCAAATACATGCTATAGGAGTTTTCTATGGAGTCATAATCGCTTGGGGACTGATACACGCGCTTTGGCAAGGAATTTTCCAGCTTCACTCTCTACCACGGTGGAAACTCATTCCAAGTATGATTAAACTCAGCTCCAATAATGTAATATACTAACTTAGTCCTTAGAAGATTGATAAGCCTCCAACAGATCCTAGAGGAATTCTATGCCCACTCGAATTGACTGCGGCTCACTTTGACTCAACTTGATTTATGAATCTGTGACAATAATAATTCAAGCAGAAACACAGCTTGATCCTGACAATTACAATCCAAACAAACATTTTACACCACTAATTTTCAGCCTCAGTGGGAAGCTCCCTGAGCAAGGATAGTATCAATGGAAATGCACTGGTCCACAACTTCTAATCTAATGTATCAACAATGTACTTTATAATACACGCACCATCGTTGGATCATGCACGCCACTCAGTATGAATTCAACATAAATCAAAGCAATTTCACGTTCTGCAATATCACTTGCCTTCTAATGACTGTCCGATCACCCGATGGGCATTTTAAATCTCGACTCACAATCTTCGATGAATGCCAAACAGTCTCATCCAACAAGAATCTGGCCAGATCATCACAGAGATACGTACACCTGGAATTCATTTATCAACATTATAATCTATCATCGATCTCAGTTATGGTGCGACCTCCTATACACATTAGTTTATTTAGTAGTCGATCCACCCATGAGAGCTTCACGATCCAAGTATACACACCACCATTCTTCTCTACACAGACAAGGGATATTGTATACTACCACAATCCAGCGCACAACAATAATGCAGCCACGATCTCAATATATCGTTGCCTAACAGACTATATAGCCCAAAATATGCATGCCCGAATATCTAATCTCCCATGCGTATCTCTTTATCATGCTACAAGTAATTTATATCGCGACTTGATCACAATACGATGAATTCGGTCCACGAAAACTCACATTGGGTCAATGCGGACCCTACAATAGTTCAACACAACTGGAAATTTGTCAACTATGTGCGCAAGGGAGTCCTTAGTCTACGTGGGTTTCCTTCGATTGGCCTCAATTAGCTTTGGACTTTGTTGGATGTAGAAGTCTACGGGTGTGACCTTCCAAGCTCGTTCAGCGAAATAGTCTTGAGCTTCACTGTAGATAACAACAATTCTTCTCCTTGAAATAATCACAATTTTCAGGGAAAATTCAATGAACATATAGAAAACTTGATTCTGGCAAATAGTAATAACTTGGCACCTTGCTTCATAAATTTTCACCCCAACTCTTGCAATAAATTTGGTCTAGCAATTTTGACAGGTAAACTCTCAAGCTTGCAAGAAAGCCATCTATGATAACACTGTAATGTTCCAAATGTAGATTTTGTAGAAAATAGTTTTAGAAATTTAAGTCAATAATTTAAATAATAATTTGCACAAATTAAACCATAAATGTAATGGTAAAAACTAACAATATAAACTACAACTGAAGAATAGACAAGGTACACATGCAACAAGCTCAACCTTATTATTTTAATATTTAATACACTAATACAATAAACTGGAAATGGCTGAGGTGATGGCCTCAAAAATATACAAAAATTTCGCAACTAGCCTAAAAAATAAATTGAAAATCAATAAGTTGCAACCTGTGAATTCTGAGTGAATTCACTAAGGGGAGAGATGGGTTCATGCCACTCTTGCTGAATCACATGAGGGTTTCCATCCTGGGGTTATTGCTGAAGTTGGGAACTCTCGGTTCTCCAAACCTCTCCACAAGAAATATGCTCAACTCAAAGATGTACCCAATGATCTCTTTGTCACCCTTATAAAAACTCCATGGATAGATCTCCAAGCCTCTAGAAGCATCTTATTTTGATTATTTAATATTATTCTAGAAAGTTCCCTTTTTTACTCCACCTAAGTGAATTCTAATTTTATTTTATTTCACTAAGTCACTTTTGTCCATTTTTCCTTCAATTAAATATTTTATCTTACTTTTTTTTTTATTTAGAGACTAATTAAAGTCACTTTTAATTTGGGAAAATGGTAAATTACCCACCATGCTTCATCTGGCCATTGGAAGTCTCTTCTCATCATCTTATCATGAATATCTTCTCATTTTGGTTCTATACTCTAACGTATTCCATCAAATATGCTTCTTAGAATGCCACCTCAAGCGCAATTAATTGAGTTAGGCCCAACAATAATCATGTTTTATGAAAGTTGTCGAAATGCAACGAAACAAAAGGAAAGTTGTGCAGATGATGGAATATGCCAAGTGAATGTCATTAGATCCGATAAATACTCCACAAAACCCCTTTGGGACCCTTGATTATGTAATCCTACTCCTATGGCCTAGCCATCACCTACCCTGAAAACCCATCTTGGTTGTATGATAGAGAAAAGTAAAAATGGGGACATGACAAGGAGTTGGTTTATTTTTTTAAGAATAAAATGTAAGGTTTTTTGAAACCTATTTCCATAATAAAATTTTAGAAGTAGAATTAAGAGCCCATGTAGGAGGAAAATGGAAGAAATTAATAATCCCAAGTTTTAGGTAGAGAAATTCGCTAGTAAAAGTAACTTTGCATTGTGGAAACTGAAGGTACATGATTTTTTGGTGCAACAAGGGTTGCACAAAGCATTAGATGGGGTAAGAAAGATACCTGGTAGCGTTATAGATTTGGAATGGGAAGACTTGGGTGCCTAAGCTCTTAGTACCATGAAATTGTGCATGGTAGATGATGTTCTCTTCAACATTGTTGAAGAAACCTCAGTAACAAGTCCATGGAGTAAATTGGACACTTTATATATGACCAAGTCTCTAACCAATAGAATCTACTTGAAGAGACATTTGTATAGCCTCTAGATGAAGGAAGGCATGAATATTATATATCATATAAATGTATTTAATACCGTTATTTTCTAGTTGACTGATATGGAGGTTAAATTTGAAGAAGAAGATAAAGCCATTATTTTGTTATGCACTTTTCCTGAGTCGTCAGACCATTTTGTGACTTCTATTAGATTGAGCACAACCGAATCTCTATAATTTGATTATATTGTGGGAGCTCTATTATCTGAAGAAGTGCAGAGGAAGTCTAGCATTGAAAATTTCACACTAGAAGTTATAGTATCCATAGGTCTGTCCAGGGAGAGAGGAGAGAGATTAAGAAGTTCTTCCAGATTAAAGCTAAAAGGAAAGAAGTTAAAAGGAAAATGTTTGTTTTAAAACAAAATAAGGAATCTCAAGAAGTACTCTTGGAAAAGGAAAGAGTTCGATGAAAACCCAAAGAAGGAAGCAAATCAAGTCGAGTTAGGTATGATAGATAAGGTTTTGTTTGTTGAATAATGAATGAAAGATGAAGTTTTGTCTAACTGTAATGTTGCTCAGCATTTTAAATATTTGTTGTTAGATTTTGGTGCTTCTCGTCATGTGAGTCTGCACAGAAATTGGTTCACATCATATCAAGTTGTGAATGGAAATTTTGTGTTTATCGGTAATAATGTATATTGTCAAACTATTGGGATGGAAAATGTCATAATTAAAATGTAAGATGGTATGATTATAACATTAATCGATGTAAGACATGTACCTAAGTTGAAAAAGAATTTGATTTATTTGAGAGTAATAGATACTGGATTAAGAGGGTTACAAATTTATAGGTCAAGGTGGAGCGTTGAGATTTTCAAAGGGCGGTCTTGTTGTTATGAAGGAAAATAAGATTAGAAACCTTTACAGACTTAAAGTAAGTACTTGGGTTAATGGGGCAGTGACTGTATCCAAGGAGGTAGGAGAAGTTATTCACCTATGGCATCGACAATTGGGTCATGTGAGCAAGAAGTACCTTTAGGTACTAATGAATTGGAAATTAGTTCCTAATTTAAAATCATTGAGTTTGGATTTTTGCAAACATTGTGTATATGGAAACCAATGTAGAAAAATATTTAAATTTGGAACTCATAGGAGTAAAGGAGTTTTGGATTATATTCATTTTGATCTCTCAGGACCATCTCCTACAGTGTCCTAAGGAGGTGTATCCTATTTTGTAACATTTATTGATGACTACTCTAGGAAAGTTTGGGTTTATATGTTTAAAAGAAAGATTGGTGTATTTAATGCTTTTAAACAATTTAAATTTATGGTGGAAAAGAAAACTGGAAATAAAATTAAATATTTAAGAACTGACAATGGTGTTGAATTTACTTCCTTAGAATTTGAACAGTATTGCAAGGATAAAGGGATTGTTAGATAGAAAATTGTTGTCTATACTCCTCAGCAGAATGGCATTTCCAAATGTATGAACATAACTCTTATGGAAATAGCTAGCGAGGTGCATGATCAACATTGTTAATCTGCAAAAGGATCTATGGGTAGGAGATATATGATTTTCTTGTTATTTGGTAAACAAATCACATTCAATTTCTATTAATTATAAAATTCCTAAATAGGATTGGTTGGTTTAGTCTTGTGATTATTCATTCTAAATAATTCTTTGTTGCAATGCCTATGCTCTTATTCCAAAGAATCAGTTCTAAGTTGGACCCAAAATAAAAATGTTATGTCCTTTTTGGGTATGACGATGTTGTGAACGGATACAAGTTGTGGCATCCTTCTACAGATAATATCATCATTAGTAAAGATGTAACTTTTGATGAATTTTCTATTCTGAAATCAAATGTTGAAAAAGTTGAACATGAACAAGTATCGCGATATCAACAAATTCAGTTGGAGACTCAACCATTTTTAGAAACTTAGAAGGAAGAAGAAGCTTCTTGTTGTCATTGCGACAAACACCCTCCAAAATTTTTCTTATACTTGAATTTTGGAGCCTACCATGGATCTTGCGGTTGACATTTCCATAGTCACTCCAAGCTCTGTTAAGTCTTTGAGCTCCCTTTTGGATTGGAAGTGTCGAAGTAATTTGCTTAGACATGTTTAGTGCTTAACAAGTGCAGGGGTGCATTATTTTACACAATTTTGAAAAAGCATAGCATGGTCCATCAAGACTGTCCCTATACGATATATAATCCATGTCAATAGCCAGTTCTCACTGACATCGACAATTTCTCACTTTTAGTTGTGTTTGTACTTCTATTTCGGTGAGTTTTGAAAACTGTCACTTCGCACACCTTTGTTTTCACGAGTGTATTTTTCATGTTTTTGGTTGTCTCTTTCACTTTCTTTCCTTTTAATTAGTGTCATTTTCATTGTTATCTTCAGGCTAGCATGTGCTTTTTTCACAGTCGTTCGCATATCGCAAGTGTCATTCATACTTTTTTTTTTCGTATAGCAAGTGTCATCTTTTGGCTTGGGAATTTCCGCCTATCATGTAAAGTGGAGTTTTTGTTTGTTTCAAAGGGAAATATTTTTTATAATGAATTTATCTTATCATGTATATATGTTTTGCACTCATTTCCAAAGTTACACATATTATCACACAAGTTTCGTCATTGTCGTCACAAAGTATATCTTTACTGTCGCACTTGGAATGGGATGTCGCAATGTTGTTGAATTGAGGAAAGTATGTTTTTCATGTGTTCTGAGTGTTCCATGTTGTGTATTAAAGTGAAATAAGTGTGTTATCATGTTAAAGTCTTTCTTTTATTCAACTTCCTCTCATTGATCCAACACTTAGTCAAAACTGGAAAAAACTCTTGACTGGGCCACTCAACCTCATCCAACCCTCTTGAACTGTGCATTACACAGTCTTAGTCCTCATACAACAACGTTGTCTCTTGGAATTGCGTAATGCATAGTCTCTGCCTCCCAGAACTGCGCAACCTCAGTGTTCAAGCCCATCCCTTGAGTCCCATAACTACGCAATATTTCTCTCCAGCCAAGTTAGCACTACGCATTACGCAGTCTTAGTCCTCAAGCCTCAGCATTGAGCTCCTAAATTATGGAACTATGCAATCACCTAGCCTCCTGTCCTTCCATTACTGCATATTTTGTAATTTTAGTGCTCAAGCCTGGGTCTTGACCTCCAAAACTGTGCAATCATGCCCTCCAACAAGGCCTGAACTATGCATTATGTTGTCTTAGACCTCAAGCCCGGCCTTTGAACTCCTGAGCTGCACAATTGCACACTCACCTAGCGTCCTCTGCCTTCCAGAACTACATAGTTTGTTGAAATAGTGCAACCCCCCTATCCTGACTCATTGACTCCCAAAACTGCACAATCTTCTTGCCCAGTCCAGGCTCAAATGCATATTACATAGTCTTAAGGCTCAGGATTTACCCTTGACCTCCTGAGGTGCACAATTACGTAGTCATTGGGCCTCTCCCTTAGCCTGCTACTCGGTTTTGGCTTAGTCAGTGGATCATCATGCAACATCTGAGACTAGGGGTTTATTGGTTTGATGTCATCTTGGCATGAGTGGATTGTAGATGTAGGTACTCTATCATTCTATGGAAAGATGATGAAGAAGGAGGCCATGTCAGAAGGCAATCTATTAGTTGTAACGATAAGCTAATCGATCAAGAGAAATAAAAGGGACATCAAATTGAGACAGAATTTGGAGATCAAGTTCCATTAAAGACTCCTTATCTCTAATCCATTTGGAGGACAAATAAAAAGATCATGACCCATCTTTTATAAGACACAAAACAAGAAGCAACAAAGAATGGCTTGACATTGCCATGTCACCATGCATTCCATGTCAACATTGTCACATCATGTCTTGTCATGGGTCTTCATATGCCACATCATTATGGTGGATTGTGTACTTATCTATTCAAAACATATTGTAATGTGGAAGTATAAAGGACACATACAAAATATGAAGAGTCATGAAAATTCGAAAAGTCATAGGAAGTCAAACAATCATGAGGGTAGTCAAAAAGTCACAAGGAGTTATGAACTTTGTACCCAAGGCAAATCTATAAGAATACATGGCAGTTGGGTCGATATCTCAAATGAGGCTCCTATTCTAAACGGTGTGAGGTATACTTGGGACTTCACATCTCAGAGACCCCCTTGGTTTATGGATTTCCAGTATCATTGACACTTCTGAAGAAAAATGTGAAGAAGATATAACAGAAATTATAGAAGTTCAACAACCAGTCACTCTTAGAATGTTTACAAGGGAAAGAAGAGCACCCAAGAGGTATGAAGATTATGATTCATCCATTGCTTTGATTACTAAGGATGGAGAACCTTCTTGTTATCAAGAAGAAATGGTTCATGCAGACAGTGAAAAATGGGAGAAGGCTATGGACGAAATGGATTACTTGGCAAAGAAAAAAACTTAAGATCTTGTAGAACTTTCTATTGGGTGTAATATAGGGCATATTAATGGACCAACATTTAATTGTCAATCTGGGAGTTCGTGAACTTTGAGGCACAACACTGGAAATGCAAGAGAATGACTCTAGCACCCTACAAAAGAAAATCCTAACTTGTGTAGATACTACTCGCAACAATAGTTAATACAATGATACGACACAAAAACTCTGGAAACTGGACTCTCACTCAGGAAATAACATTCAAGGACTTTATTGGAAAAGTACTTCTTAAAAGAAATAAATAAAATAAGAATTCATGCCACTGAATAAATCAATTGTAAAACTCAAAAGATTCGAAGAAAGAAAATATGTTCCTGTACTTTTAGTTCTTGCACTAGGAAGACATAATCAGTTTCTTTTCTGTCTTATATCAATTCTGCTTCTTGTACCGCAAAATGGCCCTATTCCTGTACTGGAAAAATTTCATTCTCACATTCAGAATGAATTTGTTCCCCTACTAGAGAGACAGAACAACTCTTGTACTGGAAAGATAGAATAGTTCTTGTACCAGAACACTCTACAGTGAACAATCCTTCATTCCTTAATCTATAAATTGAAATGTTGTGTTGCCAAACAAGAATTTGAAAAGTAAAGAAAGCAAAACCTAAACTTAGGCGTTAATGAAATAAATCCCAATTTAAATACAACTTGCAACTTGAAATTGTAACTCGCAAAAATAAATGGGAAACCGTTGATCTAAGTGCAAACCGGAACTCTTATATTTAAATGTCAAATTTCCGCTTAGGAATATTCCATACTCTTATCTTTTCTGAACTTCTATCACTGTGGTAAGTACACCCTATGCATAAATGAATTCAACATTGAATGAAAAAAAATTAACTTGCAGTCCTGAATCCGAATAATAATAGTCAATGATTCCTCCTTAAAAATCAAATGATTAATATAGTAAGGAACATAGTATGAATGTAATGATTTACATAGGTGGGCTAATGACTCCACATAGCTACAATTTATATAGATCAGGGTACACTTGCTGGAAATAAATTGTTAAGAAAAAAACTTTAAATGTTCAAACCTTACAACCTTAATCAATAAACCAGAAATGATTTGAGATAAATCTTCTCAGAAAAAATATAAATTGTTGTGCTAAGGAAAGTAAACAATAATTCTTGATAAATAAAGAACACACCCAACACGGGCAAACCCTCAGATCTAAGATCACTCATTGTTAAAAGGTAAACACACAAGAGCTTTAACAATCTGCACAATCACCGTTAAAAGGAAATCCTCACACCATTCATTATTGTATCTAGCACATAGTTAGAAAATTTGGGAAAATGAGCTGAGTTGGATGGGCCCTAGCCAACCTTTAAGGAAAAATATTAACTATGAAAGTAAGATCAACATTATAGGAAATAGAGAAAATGAATGCATGAACCTAATATTTAGCTTATATTATTGAAGTTCAATCCTTCAATCTATCTTGAGCTCAATAATCCAGCTCCAGTTGACAAAAGGAAGGGGGAATAAACCCCAACACTTAGTTCAGCAGCATGAGAATACAAAGAATGGTTTTCTAGCTAGGCTTGGAGCCATAACTTTGTTTTTCTAATGATTTTACATTACAAGTTTGGCTTTAGACAAGGCAATCCTTTGCAAACAATATGGAGATTAAATACCAAAAACATGCCATGGATGGGAGATCTAGTTTAGCCATGATCCATTTGAAGAAACACAAATCTGAATATTTTGGAATTCTAGAAAAAATAATATTTTTTCATAAAACTACCTCCAAGAACCTCGTGTAATTCTTAGACCAATGCGAATCTAGGAAAGTTTTTGGAGGCAACCTAATTTTTCATGTTGAAAACAAGAACCTCTATCAGAATTTTCTGATTCAGCTCCATTTCCTCGAAAATCGTGCCTGAAGTTGATTGTTTGGATACTTTTGCAAATCTGAGTTCCTAAAATTCTGGAAAACATTTTTTTCATAACACTGCCTCAAAGACCCTCATGTAACTTTTACACCATTACTAATATTAGGAAGCGGTCTCAATTCTAGATAATTTATTATACTGGTAAAAAACCCATTTCCTCGGATTTTCGAGATTCACCTCCATCAGCAGGGAAATCGAGGTCAAATTTTCCAAATTGAAAATTGTGTGAATTTTGAGCAGATTTGTTGATTTTCTTCTAGATACCCACATTTGCAACCTGGGTGAAATCCAACTCACGAGAAGGTGTTAGAACATCATTTTGGACACTAACCATCTTCAGTTTTCCCCGAAAGTATGCTGAAATGTCAAGGCCCCAAATCAATGCAGGAATACTAGTGTACGAGTGTTGGTGTAGGAACAGAACTAGGTGCAATTATTGTTGATGCATGTGCATTTTTTTATTGCGATTCATATGCCTTCCTGAAACAACACAAGAACCATCATCAGTAATCATTTTGATGCAAATCTAATTGAAATAAAGGAAATAAGTTAAATAATGAACACTTACATGATCATGCTCCAAGTTTAAGCTACTAGCCCAACAATTGTGAAAAATGATAGTAATAACAATGAAAACCATGAATAAGCATAGGGTGAGAATGTGAATTAAACATGACAATTTTGGGGCCTAACACTTTCTAAAGGGAGAAGTGTTGTTGAATGTAAATGGGCCTTCAAATTGAAGAGAAATGTTTATGTAAATATTGAAAGATATAAGGTGAGCTTGGTAGCAAAAGGGTACTCTCAGACATAAGGTAATGGCTTTCAAGATATTTTTTGCTAGTTCTAAAACTTGTTTTCATCCATATGATGTTAACACTAACCATGTTCCTTTATCTTGAGTTAGAATAATTAGTTGTTAAAACAACTTTTATTCATGGAAATTTGGAAGAAGAGATCTATAACTCTCTTACATTGAGCTTTGCAGCCAAGGTAATCCTATTAGAATACATGGCAGTCAAGTTGATATCCTAGATGGGGCTCCTATTCTAAATGGTGTGAGGTCTAATTGGGACTTCACATTGGGGAGACTCCTTTGGTTGACGAATTTCCAGCACCATCAACACTTCTAAAGGAAAAGATGAAGAAGATATAAAGGAAACTATCGAAATTCAACAACCAGTCACTCTTAGAAGGAATACAAGGGAAAGAAGAGCACCAAAAATTTATGAAGATTATGATTCATCTATTGCTTTGATTACTAGGGATGGAGAACCTTCTTGTTATCAGGAAGAAATGGTTGATGTAGATAGTGAAAAATGGGAGAAGACAATGGACAAAATGTATTCCTTGGCAAAGAACAAAACTTGGGATCTTGTAGAACTTTCTAAAGGGAGAAGTGTTGTTGAATGTAAATGTGTCTTATAATTGAAGAGAAATGTTGATGGGAATATTGAAAGATATAAGGCGATCTTGGTAGCAAAAGGGTACTCTCAGACATAAGGCATTGACTTTCATGATATTTTTCGTTATAAAACTTGTTTCTATCAGTACGATGTTAGCTCTAACTATGTTCCTTGGTCTTGAGTTAGAATAATTAGATTTTAAAACAACTTTTATTCATGGAAATTTGGAAGAAGAGATCTATATGGAACAACCAGAACGTTTTGTATAAGATCGCAACAAGATATTAATTTGCAAGCTCGGGAAATCGTTGTATGGATTGAGCTAGTCTCCCAAGCAATGGTACAAGTTTGATACCTTCATTGTGAGCCCAAAATTCACTAGAAGTGAATATGAACATTGTGTGTATTTTAAAAAGTTTCAATGGTATATTCATTATCTTAGTTTTGTATGTTGATGATATGCTTGTTGCAAGCAAAGACATGGAAGAGATCAACAGGTTAAAGTTTCAACTTTCTAGGACTTTTGATATGAAGGATCTTGGAGTTTCAAAATAGATCCTGGGCATGGAAATACACAAAGACAAGAAAAATGGTAAGCTTTGGTTATCATAGCAAAAGTATATAGAGAAAATACTTGAAAAGCTCAGGATGAATAATTTGAAATCTGTTAATGTTCCTTTAGCTTCCCATTTTAAGCTTTCTTCGATTTTAGCTCCTCAAACTATTGAAGAAAATGAGTATATGTATCGTGTGCCATATGCAAATGCAGTAGAAAACTTAATGTATGTGATGGTGTCTACAAGACCTGTCATTTCACATGCAGTTGGGATTGGCAACAGGTTCATGGAAAATCCAGGAGAAGAACATTGATGTGCAGTGAAATGGATGCTTCCGTATTTGAGAGGCACAAGTGACCATTGTATCATCTTTAATGGTTATGGAGATTCAATTTGTAGGTATGTTGATTTTGATTATGTCGGTGACTTGGACAAGAGGAGATCTACTACAGGATATGTCTTTACTCTTGCAAGCAAAGTGATTAGTTGGATGTTAAAGCTTTAGTAAACAGTAACTTTGTCCACTACTACGGCATAGTATATAGCTACTTCAGATTCCTATAAAGAGGCAATCTGGTTGAAGGGTCTACTAGGTGAGCTTGGAAGGTTGCAAGAGAAAGTGAATGTATTATATGATAGTCAGAGTGATATTCATTTGGCTACAAATCTTGCTTATCACAACAAGACTAAACATATTGATGTAAAATACCATTTTGTAACACATGTAATTGATGGCGGCAAAGTAGCTCTCAAAAAGGTCCCACACACGAGAATTGCGCAAACATGTTCAGGAAACCAGTTTTGGTAGAGAAGCTAAGGTGGTGTTTGACTTCTCTTGGCTTGCTGAAATTATGATGAATGGGCATGGGAAATGGATTAGAAAAATTGTTGTCAAGGTGGAGATTATTAAGAATGACAAGAATAATGATGTAAAAGTGTTTTTTTACCTTAATTAGAGAGTTGTACAACAATAAGAAGTTATGTAATGATGTCTTCATATTAAAATGTTGTAGCCTTAGAGGCATATTGTAGCCTGGAGAGTCATTGTGACATTGATCAATAAAGAATTCCAATCCCTTGTCTCGTGAAGGTTTCCTTTTCCAGAAAGGAGACTATCATGTGTTTAATAAGTAAAAATATGTGTTTATGTTTCCTATTTTGTGCATATCTTTCTTTCTTGATTAATTATTTACGGGCTCAAAATACCAACATTACAGTGTTTGTCTATGTATATGCATTATGTTTCCTATTTTGTGCATATCTTTCTTTCTTGGTTAATTATTTTCGGGCTCAAAATACCCACATTACAGTGTGTACGGGCAGACATGTCAAAATTGCCGTACCAAATTTATTGCAAGAGTTGGGGCGAAAATTTCTGAAGTAAGGTGCCAAGTTATTACTATTTGCAATATTCAAGTTTGTTATATGCTGATTGAATTTTCCCTGAAAATTGTGATTATTCCAAGAAGCAAAATTTTGGTTACCTACTATGAAGCTCAAGACTATTTTGTGGAAGGAACTTAGAAGGTCGCACCCATGTAATTCTACATCCAACGAAGTCCAAAGCTCATTGAGGCCAACCCACGTAGACTAAGGACTCCCTTGTGCACATAATTGACAAACTTCCAGCCATGTTGAACTATTTTAGGGGTCGCATTGACCCAATGTGAGTATTGGTGGACCGAAGTCACTGTATTGTGATCAAGTCGCCATATAAATCAGTTGTAGCATGATAAAGAGATACGCCTGGGAGATCAGATATCCCGGAGTGTATATTTTGGGGTGTATAATCTGCTAGGCAACAACGTACTGAGATCGTGGATGCAATTTTGTTGTGCACTGGATTGTGGTAAGTATACAATATTCCCTGCATGTGTAGAGAAGAATGGTGGTGTGTATACTTGGACCGTGAAGCTTTTATGGGTGGATCGACTACTAAATAAACTAATATGTACAGGAGGTCACACCATAACTAAGATCGACGACAGATTATAATGTTGATAAATGAATACCAAGTGTACGTATCTCTCTGACGATCTGGCCAGATTCTTGTTGGATGAGGCCGTTTGGCATTTGTTGAAGATTGTGAGTCGAGATTTAAACTGCCCATCGGGTGATCTGACAGTCCTTAACAACCAAGTGATATTGTAGAACGTGAAATTGTTTTCATTTATGTTGAATGCATACTAAGAGGCGTGCCTGATCCAATGATGGTGTGTGCATTAGAAATTATGTTGAAACATTGGATTAGAAGTCGTGGACCAATGCATTTCCATTTGCCAGGGCCAATCGTTGGTCAAGATCAAGAACTAGCGCATTCAAAGAGGGCGTGATACTATCCTTGCTCAGGGAGCTTCCCACTGAGGCTGAAAATTGGTGGTACAAAATGTTTGTCTGGATTGTAATTTCCAGGATCAAGCTGAGTTTCCGCTTGAATTATTATTGTCACAGATTCATAAATCAAGCCGAGTCAAAGTGAGTCGCAGTGAATTCGAGTGGGCAAAGAATTCCTCTGGGATCTGTTGGAGGCTTATCATTCTTCTAAGGACTGAGTTAATCTATTACAGTGTTGGAGTTGAGTGTCAGCATACTTGGAATGAGTTGCCACTGTGGTAGAGAGTGAAGCTGGAAAATTCCTTGCCAAAGCACGTGTATCAGTCTCCAAGGGAATACCATTCCAAAGAAAACTCTTATAGCTTTTCTAAGACGATTGCAGATTTCCAGAATTGGGACAAAATTCATCGCTCCATGTGCGTTGAATTCCCAAATATTCCTAGAATTTGCAATCGAATTAAGCTCACCGCGGACTTCTGCTACAGGTTTTCTAAAAATGCCGCGGACTTCTGCTACAGGTTTTCTAAAAATGATATAATTAAAGAAAGGTTTAATAATGTGTAAATTTTATAACCATATCAAAGTGTTATTTTGAAATTTAATATCTAATATAAGTTTAACAAATTTTAAGTAATTATGTTAAATATTTGTTTGAAATTCAATATATAAGGTAAATAACTTAGTATTAGTTTGACAAGATTATATTTAATATAGAATAATTTTGATTTTTTTTTTTTAATATTTTGATTTTAAATATTTATTTAATTTTTTTTCAATAATTTTAAATTTATTATTAGTCTTTGTTAGGATAGGACTTTAGCAATTGTTTTATTTGTTGATTATTATTAATTTAACATTGATTAATGTGAGTTATAATGTTTAAGTTTGAAAAACTAATATTTATTTTTCAATATTTTTGAAAAAAATATTTTCCAAATGTTTGATTCTACCCTAACTTTGAAAGTCTAATTGCAGCTTTTCTGCTGTGTGGATAATTGCCTCAATTTTCTTTTCCATATGGCGGCAATACCAATTCCATGATTTTTAAAATTAAAATCCTTTAAAATAGCTCATACTCACCTAAATAGCCTATTTACGATCAATTACTCCCCACAATAATTTAAGAAATATTTACATTAAAAAATGAATAGGAACAAGATGGAAAAAAACATACATACCAAGAGTTACTGCCTACTATTATTTATGTTTTCTTCCAGGCTTTAACATGTAGGTGTAAATGTGCAAACTTAGTAAAAAATTATGCAAGTGCTTATCCTTAGTAGGCAATTAAAAGATGAAGAGTTTTCATGTTTGAACATAAACAATTTTGTTTATTTTATATAATATTTTTAAAGATATAAAAAAAATCATAATTTTTCTATATAATTAAATAAACATGACAAACAAAAGAAGCTTCCCCAATCAAATAAATTCAACACATCTACTACATGACTCTTTCAGGTAGTTATGTCCAACAACCCTCACCTTATAATTTTAGAATCTAAACAGTTGCCCTAACTCTTTGGATGCATATTTTGATTTTGGTTTTGTCCTTATGTCCCAACTGTTAAATTGTAGTTAATGCCATTATCACTGAAAAAAAAAATAGATTCTTCATTTATGGTAAGTAGTATGCCATTATGAGTTTTTGAGTTTTCTTCTGAAAAAGTCTTATAAACATCTTGTGTTCTTTCATTCATAATGAAATATATCTATAGAGTGTTTTACAATATTTCTTGTGTTGTTTTAATTTGCCAATGTGTTCTTTTATTTTTCAATCTTTCTCTATATCACAAGAAGTTTTGAGATGTTCTATTCCTTAATATATGGTTTAGGGTTGTTTTTGTTTCATATTTTCAACAACAAACAACATTTTATCACAATTTGTCTTTCTATAAGCATATGGATACTTTGTGAGTGGCAATCTTATGGTGTTTATGGCTTCAAGAGATTTGGAATATTGCAACAACTTTACATCTTGTAATTCTATCATGCTCCAATAAAGAATTTTGATAGTCAGTTAGGTTGTTGAATAGATGTTTTAGCTAACCTAATAGAAAATAGAAAAATTTATACACACCTTTCTCTTGGAAAATTTTTCTTATTTTAAATACATTTTACGTATAAAAGAAAATAAAAACCCACCAAAAAATAAAGTAATCTCATTTATTAAACGTGAAATCCACTTTTTTAATAACACAGTATATTTATGTTTCTCACACAGCATATTTTACTTGTTTTAATAACTATTGACGAGTACGAGTGTTACACTTCCCTTCAATAATTTTTTATTTTAAGATTTCAAAACCTTTAATAACCTGACTTTATATTATTCTATTTTTTTTTTAGGAAATATATTTCATAACACTAGAAGTCACGGCGAAAATTGGAAAGATGAAAAGTAAATTTATTGACTTTGTTTAAAGAAATTCACTTAATACCATCATTATCTATATATCTATATCTCAATATGAGTATCGTTAATGTGCTTCAAATTCTCCAAATACCAATAGAAAAGAAACAAATGGATTTCGTGCTTAATGTGTTTACTGCTCTGAGTAGGGACTACAGAAGGGATTCCTTAAGTCCAATCTCACAAACAATCGAAGCTTGTGGTGACCATGCAAATATCTCGTTTAAGACAACGGTGTGGTTTTGGATTACCACGCAGTCTCTCAAGTTGAACATGTGTGTAATCTATAGGAACGGTCTCCAAGTTGAACATGTGTGTAATTTATAGGCAGTCACTTAGTTTGCTTTCACTGATACACGTTGAAACCCTGTACCACTTAAATTTTATTACAAAATATGGCTATTGTATTGTAATGACTGACAAAATGGGTACTATTTTACGATGATTAAAACGTTGAAACCCTGTACCACTGAAAGTTTATTACAAAATATGGGTATTGTGGTGTAATGATTGACAACCTGGGTACTATTTTAGGATGATTAAAATGGAGGATGATATCTGATAATTGAATTTTGGGATGAGATATAAAAGATAAATGTAAATATTGGATTTTTTTGTATGCGTTAACTTTGCAGCAGATGAAAGAAAACTATCTCAAATGTAGGTCGTAGAAATGAGTTTCAGATATGGTTGTCAAAATTTTATGGGCATTTATATTAATAAAAAATAATAGTATAAAAATAATTATTATTTTTTATTATAGTATTTACTTCTTGTGGGTTTGAGGTCCACATTTTTAAGAAAGTTCATGAGCCGAATTTGGAATCTTTAAAGTGAATAAGGTATGTAAAGTTTACCATTGTGACTTTTGGTGTAATTTTTTCAATCATAACAAGTTCCTAGCTATATGTAACATTTTAGATTAAAACAAATTTTGGGTGATCTTGGACTCCAACAATTTTGAGTATATAAAAGATGTAGACAAGCTTAAATTTGTTTTTTATTTGTTATTTGTTTCACTGCAAGATAATAGCTTAATGATAATAGTAGTACTTAAATTTGATTTCAATGTGTTGTTGGTTTCATTTTAATTTAATAATATTAGTAATGTTTGTGGGTAATATTGATAGAACTGTCAATGTATATCTATATAGATATATTAATGATTTCTAAATACATTAATAATGAGATGTATTAACTAGTACACCCATTAAAATAATGACGTACATTAGCTAATAAATTTGTACATTAATCTTGATAGGATACATTAAAATTATATGTATAAAGTTATTGATAGTTTGATACCCAATAGAGCCAATACTTGTTGTAAACCCAAGAAAGTTAATAGCTTGTGTTATGCACACTTTAATATGGTAGTTTGTAGTTTGTATTATTGATATTTCTATACTTTTTGTTATATATTGACACTTTAGGAATCCAATATTGCAAAATTCATCATAATAGTTGCACTTATTATTTGGTTCTTTTACACAATAATGTGGCAACAAGAATATTCCAATTTTAATTTGTCTTTGAATTAAAATTCGAATTTAGTCTCAGGAGCTGCTTGAAAAATAATTAATTAGTTCATCTTGAGTTAATTAGTTGGAGAAATTCAAGCTAGAAGTTTTTGTGAAGTCATGCAACCATTATTCCTTTGATTGAGGAAGTTATCCCTTAATTATGGAGATAATGATGAGTTGTAATTAGTTAGATCAGTTCACTGAGTTAAGTCCAGTTAAATTAGTTCCAAATAGTTTGAGAAACTAATTGTGAGTTTAGTTAGTTAATGCATGCATGCATGAAACTAGTGTACTCCAGATAACTGAATATTCTCTCATAAATAACTCATGCATGTCAGTTCAGACAAAGACCCAACTGAGATTAAAGGCAGGGACAATGCACTATCAGTTGCAAGAATTTTCCTATAAGAAAATCTCTTGCATGTAGAAGGAATTCATTCCTTGATATTTGCGTAGTTTTACAGTGTGTTGGAGCAGTGTGTGAGATCAATGTCACACAAGGTTACAACTGGAGCACCCGAGGAAAACTGCGCAAGGAAATAGGAGGCTTGGAGGACAAAGGAGAAGGCATGTGAGTTGTCTATTCTGTCTATGAGCAGCAGTGAGGGATTGTACTGAGAGCTGGATAGCTGTGAGAGCTAAATCTTTGTGTAATCTTGAGATATTTCCACTTGTATGATAATACAGATAGCGGGGTTTTTAGCTAAGGCATTCCCCAGAGTATTCTTATGTGTTTTGTGTGTATTGATTCTTCTTCTCTATTATATGTGTTCTATTTGATCTTGCTCAAACCGATTAAGCTTCTGCAAGTTTGATAGTAGAAGTAGATTAACTATTTTGCTTTAGTTATATTGCATAATCAGGTTAATCTATTGTGAGAATTTCTACATGGTATCAAAGAAAAGGTGATCAAAGCTCTGAACAATATACTGCAAAGGGAAATTTGAGGTTTGAAGTTCTTTATTGCAGGTACAAAATCGAATTCTTATCACATCTCAAAGTTCACCATTGGCATTCAATGGCTTGACACTTGAGTATGCACTGGATGGCAGCTCGAATTACATAGCATGGAAGGATAAAATGGAAGCAGTATTAGAAGACAATGGTTGGAAGGATTTCATTGATCAAGAAATCCCCAAGCCAGCTGCAGCTAATTCACAAGAATTGGCTAACTGGAAGAAGTGTGTGGCGAAGGCGAGAAGGATTCTTTTGGAGGGAGTTCGAGACCATATTGTCTCAAGTCTCCATGCCAAGGAGACTCCGTTTTCAATATGGAAGACATCGAAGGACCTATATTAGAACAACAACAACTAGAGGAAATTGGCGCTCAAGGATAAGCTTCGGAAAATCAAGTGTGAGAAGGGAAACATTATTTCTACATATCTAAACAAGCTCACCATCTGCAGAGATGAGCTTGGTAGTGTGGGAATAACAACAGCTGATGATGATATGGTGAGCCTTGCTCTCCTCAGTCTTCCAAAGAGCTAGAATAACTACTGGGACTCAGTGAATGGAAGAGAGAAACTGCTGGATTGGGAACGACTGTGGCCAGATCTGGGGCAGGAGGAGATCAAGAGGAGCACTAGAGATGGTTCTTCATCTAAGCATGATGATGAAGAAAATCTAGCCTTAGCAAGTAATGTAAGGAAAGGGAAAGGGAAGGCTTCCCATTCCAAATCGAATTCTTCCCATGGAGGGAAGAAGATTGACAAATCTAAAGTGAGATGCTTTAATTGTCATGAGGTGGGCCATTATGCAACTAATTTTCCATTAAAGAAATCCAAGAAGGGATCCTCAAAAGGATTAGAAGGTGAGGCACTCGTCTCTCAGCTCAAATTAGATTTTACCCTCATCGCATGCATGGTTTCATCGATGGTGGGTTGTGTTTGGTATCTTGACATTGGAGCCTCATTCCACATGACCAGCGATAAAAGTTTATTCAGTACCTTGGAGGAGAAAGACCTCAAGATGCGCATAGAGATGGGCGATGATGGAAAGTATTGTGTTTCAGGAGAAGGCACAGTTGCTTTTCAGAAGGAGCATGGAGCTCCTCTCACCGAGACTGATGTGAAGTATGTGCCTGGACTGAAAAAGAACTTGGTATTGGTCACGATGTTGGAGGACAAAGGCTATGATGTTGTCTTCAGTAAAGGAAAGGTGTTCCTGAGACACATAGCCACAGTTCAGACCAAGAGGATTGGGATTCGAGTGAATAATCTCTATAAACTAGAGGTAGATGACTGTGCTGCATTGAGTTCAAAAGCAGAATTGGTGCAAAGCCAAGACATTGGTGAGTTATGGCGTAGGCGGTTGGGCCACTTGCATCATGGCGCCTTGAAGATAATGTAGCAGATTTCTACCGAACTTCCCAAAGGTAAATTTGAGCAAGTGGACACATGCAAAGGTTGCACCTTGGGAAAGTACGCCGAGTCTTCCTTTCATGATCGAGACAATTGAGTTGAAGCAATCTTAGAGTGAGTTCATACTGATGTGTGTGGACCATTCTCGACAACATCCACCATGAAACAAAGGTACTATGTGATTTTCGTTGATGATTTTTCTTGTAAATGCTGGATCTATTTCATATAGAAGAAGAATCAAACCTTCTCAAAGTTTTGTGAGTTCAAAGCTTTGGTTGAGAAATAATCAGGGAAGAAGATCAAGGCCTTGAGAAGCGACAATGGTGGAGAGTATGTCTCTCAAGAGTTTAAGGACTTATGTGCAGCAGAAGGAATTAAACGAGAGTTGACGACACCTCATAACCCACAACAGAATGGGGTGGCCAAGAGGAAGAACAGAACAATTGTGGGGGCAGCTCAGGCAATGCTGCATGACCAAGGCCTACGACTTCTTTTGTGGGTTGAGGCATGCAACACAGAGGTCTATTTTCAGAATAGAAGCCTGCATCGCATTCTTTGGATGAAGACACTAGAGGAAGATTTCTTCGGGAAGAGACCAGATGTGGGTCACTTCAGGATCCTTGGCTCATTGGTATATTGCCATGTGACCAAGGATGCCAGGAAGAAACTTGAGCCGACAACTGAGTTGGGAATACTTATGGGGTACACTGATACACCTCACAACTATCGAATGTACTTGCCTACCAGTCGGAGGATAGTGGTTTGCAGAGATCTCAAGTTTGATGAGCAGAAGGCCATGCGAGTTTCCCTTGAGAGGGAGCTCCAACTACAGGCTGTGGAGGAACTTTTGGTTCCTAAGGAGGAGGAGCTTCAAACTGATGCGGAGTAGCCACGTGCAGAGGTTCAAGGAGTGGAGACATCCACTCAAGTAGAGTCTTCTAGAAAAGGATGAAAGCGCACAAGAGAAGCTGACAGATTGTTGTCGGATACGAGAGAGAATGTGGGAGAACCATCTTCTCAGTGTAGACGGAGGTCACACGGTGTGGTACACTGGATACATGGCCCTTGTTGGGGAATGTGTTGAGACCGAGCCATCTTACCTTGAGGAAGTAATGCAACAACCGATTTGGGTTGATGCTATGGTGGAGGAGTATGACTCCATAGTTCAGAACAATGTTTGGGATGTGGTTCCAAGACCAAAGAACAATTTAGTTGTGAGTTCCCATTGGCTTTACAAGGTAAAGCAAGTTGTTGATGGTAGTGTGGAGAAACATGAGGCAAGATTTGTTGCCCGTGGTTTCTCACAGGTCAAGGGGATCGATTATGATGAGACTTTTGCTCCTATAGCAAGGTACTCATCTATCAGATCGATGTTGGTACTATCAGCAAAGATGGGTTGGAAGATCCATCAGATGGATGTGAAGACTACATTCCTCAATTGCAAGATTGAGGAAGAGGTGTACATAGAGAAATTAGAAGGTTTTGAGACCTTCGATCATGAGTCGCATGTGTGCTGACTTAAGAGAGCTTTGTATGTGCTGAAGCAAGCATCTCGTGCTTGGTACACTAGGATCGACAACTACTTCACCGGGTTGGGCTTCACAAAGAGTGAAGTAGATGCGAACCTGTACCACATCATGGTAAAAGGTAAGTTGTCGATTATTGTTCTTTATGTTGATGATCTCATATTGACAGGTGATGATCAGTTGATCATGTCTTGCAAGGAGGACCTTGCAAGAGAATTCAAGATGAAAGACATGGGCCTCATGCACTACTTCCTTGGCATGGAAGTGTGGTAGAAGGATGGGGAGTTGTTTGTGTCTCAAGGCAAGTATGCCAATGAGATACTCAGGAGATTCCACATAGAGAAGTGCAAGCCCATGCAGACTCCTCTAGCAGGTAACTGGAGGAAGGAGGATGCTACTTAAGGAGAAGTAGTAGAAGCTACTCTGTATCGACAACTTGTGGGTTTACTGATGTACTTAGTGAACACATGACCATATTTGTGCTATGCGGTGAACGAGCTTAGTCAAGCTATGGTTCAGCCTGCGAAGATGTTTTGGAAGGCAACTAAGCATGTTTTTAGATACCTCAAAGGAACATCTCAATATGGATTATGGTACAGATGGACAGAGAGAGTGAAGCTACAGGGCTTCACAGATGCAGATTGGGCAAGGAGTCCATTAGATCAGAAGAGCACATCAGGAGGAATTTTCAACCTTGGTTTAGCTGCAGTTTCTTGGTACAATAGGAAACAGAGGTCGGTTGCACTCAGCTCAGCAGAGGCTGAATACATGGTTGCAAGTCAGGGAGCATGTGACGCCATTTGGATGCGGAAAATTCTAGTTGGTTTGTTTGATCAAAGGATGGATCCAACTGTGATCTATTGTGATAATCAGAGTTGTATCAAACTCTCTAAGAATTCGGTATTTCATGATAGGTCCAACCACATCGACATTCGGTATCATCCTCTCAGATACTGTGTGGCGAGGAGGATCATGTTGTTGCAATATATTTCAACCGAGGAGCAAGATGCTAACATTTTGACTAAGGCATTGTCAAAGTGTAAATTCGAGTTCCATAGAGATAGGATCATGGTGGCAAATAATCCCTTTCTTGTTGAGAGGGAGTGTTGAAATGTGGCAACAAGAATATTCCAATTTTAATTTGTCCTTGAATTAAAATTCGAATATAGTCTCACCAGCTGCTTGAAAAATAATTAATTAATTCATCTTGAGTTAATTAATTGGAGAAATTCAAGCTAGAAGTTTTTGTGAAGTCATGCAACAGTTATCCCTTTGATTGAGGAAGTTATCCCTTAATTAGGGAGATAAGGATGAGTTGTATTTAAGTTATAATTAGTTAGCTCAGTTAACTGAGTTAAGTCCACTTAAATTAGTTCCAAACAGTTTTAGGAACTAATTGTGAGTTCAGTCAGTTAATGCATGCATGCATGAAACAAGTGTACTCCAGATAACTGAATATTCTCTCATGAATAACTCATGCATGTCAGTTCAGACAAAGACCCAGTTGAGATTAAAGGTAGGGACAGTGTACTATTAGTTGCAAGAATTTTACTATAAGAAAATATCTTGCATGCAGAAGGAATTTATTCCTTGAGATTTGTGTAGTTTTACAGTGTGTGAGATCAGTGTCACACAAGGTTACAGCTAGAGCACCTAGGGAAAACTGCACAAAGAAATAGGAGGCTTGGAGGACAGAGGGGAAGGCATATGAGTTGTCTATTCTATTTATGAGCAACAATGAGGGATTGTACTGAGAGCTGGATAGCTGTGAGAGCTAAAGCTTTGTGTAATCCTAAGATATTTCCACTTGTATGATAATACAGATAGCAAGGTTTTTAGCTGAGGTTTTCCCGAGAGTATTCTTTTGTGTTTCATGTGTATTAATTCTTCTTCTCTGTTATATGTGTTATGTTTGATCTTGCTCAAATTGATTAAGCTTCCGCAAGTTTGATAGTAGAAGTAGATTAAGTATTTTTCTTTAGTTATATTGCATAATCAGGTTAATCTATAGTGATAATTTTTACACAATCTTAGTGTTCCAATTCATTACTTGAGCAACAAAATTTTTTCAATAAACTAGGTTTTCCCCTTAAAACTACATATTTCAGAAATGGAAAACTTACATTGACCAATGCAAAATTTATGCAAGTATTGGTACCTCAGTAATCAATTAATTTATCCACTTCAGGTCTCAGTTCCTTAGTCCTGCGAAAGAAAGACTATAAGATTTGATTTTTCTATTGATCACTATTAATTTAGCATTGGCGAATATAGGTTATAATTGTTTATGCAATTTCCCCAAAAACATAATTTCTATATTCAAAACATCCAATATTTATAATGATAGATGAATCATAAGTCCTTAAACATATAATTTAAACATAAAATTCATGATGATGTGAATTCACATTATACCTAAATGATGTCATGGGAGGGAATGTGGAAAAGCTTAAGTTAAAGAATTATATATATATATTATATATTATAATATAATTTGATTTGGATGGAAAGAGTCTTTTTTGGTAATTTTAGTGATAATTATGATTAGATATTTAATTCATTTTTAGGAGGTAATTACGTTGATAAATATGTTTTTTTAGAATAGATTTTTCACAATTTTTTTAATTATCAATAATTATTGGTGCGGTAGTAAGGATTTAATTTTTATGAATATATTTATTATATATTTTTAGTAGAATTCACCAAATTAAAGATTGGGTTTTTCCCTTTTAATAAATAATTAATTTAAAAAAAAGCATATAAACATTTCATATGAAATGAGTATTTTTTTTTAGACATGTGGTATTGATTAAGTCATGTATGTAAACATAGCTTATTTATAAATTAAAAAATCATAATAAAGTGGAGAGGATCTCTATAGTAAGTATCTTTTCTTGTTATATATTATATATTTATATATATATATATATTATATTATATATATATATATATTATATATATATATATTATATGATTAATATTAATTAGCAATTCAACCAAATGTAGCAAGGAAATAGTAGCATTAATAGTGAAAGTGGATGTGGTTAATACTCAAAACCAATTCAAGAATTTGAAACATTGTTAAAGCATACAAAAGATTAAGAACTATATTTCTGTTGTATAAGTCAAATACACAACAAAAGGGCAAAATACCAAAAATCAACAAATTCAAACCATAATACATATGAACCAACAATATCGCAGACTGCACAATGTCATCTTACAATTGGAATCTAAGTGTTGGATTTCGTTTTCCATCCTCAATTGAGAATAGAGGCGACATTAGAAAATTCAATTCTTTCTAAGCCAACTTATTACATATGATAGAGTTTGACAATAAAAGCCAAAATCAATTATCTTAAATAAAGACACTAAGAAAATTTCTGAAATAACTCTTAATATTTCAAATTCCACAAATTCTATAGACGTGGTCAGAAACCACTATTACCAAAAACAAAAAACATTTATTTTTTCTAAGATGACAATCTAGTTTGAACATCTAGAATCAAATTTGTTGAGATCTAGAATTTCATGAAATATATCTTTAAACCCACACAAATGAAACTTCTATAGTACATAAATAAGGAATCTAAAAGCTCAATTTCATATATTTTTTTTCAAAATAAGATTAAAAATCTAAATTATAAACTTGTAATCAAAGCCATGAAAAAATTTTAATATGTTAACACAAAAATTCAATATGTTAACACAAAAATTCACATTGAGAAAACACATTCCAAAACAATTTAATGAAAATGGTCATGAGTTTCACACCTGTCTCTCAATGCACATAAAAATTTGTACGAGTACCATAGGATAGGTAAACCCCTATTGTTCAACATCCTTAAGTTTAAAAGCTTCATGTTTTGAGTAAGTCTCTTGAAACCCACCCCATACAATGTGCATAATTCATATCAACATATTTAGCTTCATCGTTTTGTTTTAGTTGAGGAATTTGAAGACTCTTACTTCTGTAGGGGTCTCGTTCGCCAAATTCACCGACCGCGTGTTTTGTTATTCCAATATCAAAACATCTTGTGGGAAATTGTTTGGAAAACATATTTAGGCTAGTCCCATTGCAGCATGGATTGCGACAATATTGATGTCAATCGACATATAGATGTGCTAGCTAATTAACGTATGTACACCATGATACATGCTTATTACGCCTATTAAGTTTATAGGCATGTATATATTAGACGTGAATATTTTAGAATAGAGGTTTTAAATTTTGATTTAATTTCTACATAATATGTTAAAAGATTTTTTTTAAGTAATAGTCAAATGTTTTAAAAGATTTTTTTAGTAATAGTCAAATATGAAATATGAAAGGTTATGATTTATTTCAAAAATGTTTATGTATTATTTGTCATTTTAATTAAATTGGTTAATTAAAAAAATCATATTGATATGTTTCATATGAATATGAGTTGCAATGTCATATCATGAGGTAAGTAGGCTGTCTTTTTAGGAATGAGGCTTCTATCGTTTTAATTTATTTACTAATAATTATTAAATGGATGGTAGAGATTTAACCTCTATGAAATATTCTAGAATATTCTTAATAGTAGTAACACATGAGATTTATCTCAAAAGTAATTATTCTCTTTTACCTTTTTAATTAAATGAATTAATTAAAAAATGTCATATATGAACAAATGTCACATGAATATGAGTTATGTTTTTTTGGCATGTGATATCAATAAGCTATAGTATTGGCACATACTATTGTAGAAAACCCTATTTAGAAGTAAAGTATCTATATATAGTAAATTAAATTTTAAGAGTAAATGTAAAATGGGGTTGAATCTCCATAGTTAAGAGTATTGTTACATGTTTTATATATATGTTTAACTTATTATTATTTTTTTTTATAATTACTAATAATTCTAATTTAGCTAATAAAATAATTATAATTTAGCTAATTTTAATTAGTGTTTTTAGTCTTAAGCAATGTGAGATGTATGAGTGTTAGATGCCCATTAGTGTTTACCAGTCATTTAATTTACATGGCTGCACTAGTTAAATTAACATATATAGGTACCATACCATGATGCATGGTTATAAGATATAATGAGGCCATTTAGTATCCATTACACTATAAATTAAATATGTATACTTAAACCTGAAAATAAAACTAAACAACTAGAAAATAATATAACCATGACATAAGTAACAATAATTTAGCATGGTCACAAATAAAAAATGCTTATTTTTCTATGAATTATGTACCAACTAATAATAGAAACGTGATGCTCCTTCAATGCATAGGCTCTTTGCTTCTTTGCCATAGATAACACCTACACGATGAAGCTATGAATTAGAGAAGAAATTTTTAGTATAGTTGGATCTAATCCTTTTCACATGGACAGTTCCCAAGTTCATAAACATTTTTATACTTACAAAAATTCCAATCAATAATCTTCTTTCTTCGTGAAGTTGCAAAACCTGTAATCCTTCCTTTTATACTTAGTAGTCTTTTAGGATATCAGTCTTTTAGGATAACTCACTTCCCTTTTAATACTCTAAAACAATTTGAAGTAGAAATCTCATCACTATAATTTTAGAGATACTCATTTATAATTCAATTTCTCAATAACAACAATTACCACTACCTACATTCTCCTAATTATACAATTTTAAGAATAATTTTAAGACTATTTACATTTTAAAAAAATCTCCTAAATTTATAAACCATGTGATAATTATAATATTTAGCAATCTTTTAAATTACTTCGCTAAATGCTAATTCAAATAATGCAATGGTTTGAGTTAAAGTTGTAGTTCTAAAAGGATGCACATTGTTCTAAAAGAATGGTCACTCCAATGTGCCTATTTATTTGAATTTCCTAATAATTAATCTCTCGGTCACTCCAACGTGCCTATTTATTTCAATTTCCTAATAATTAATCTCTCTCAATATGATAAAAAATTGCATATTAAAATTCCGTTGAAAGAAGGCCACACATATTTCTATGAAGCCTTGCATATATTTGATTCAACTATAGAAGTTGAAATTATTTATTCGGTGGTTTAATAGATTATGTAAGTAAGTTAAATTTAAGATAATTATAATTAATATTAAATATTATAAGGATAGTGAAAGGAATTAATGATTTAAGATTATTATTTTTTGTTAATAATTTATATTATAATTCTTTATATGGATTAATATTAGGGATAATAAATTAATAAAAAATAGGTAATAATTGATAATGAGCATTAAAGAATTTAGAAAGTATTTTCAAACAAAATGTTTAAATTAATATTATCAAAGTTAAGTAATTAAACATTATAAGAAGTTATAAGTTAGTGAAGATTTGAAACTTTTACAAAAACAATTATAAATAAAATCACATTTAAACGTGGGATTAAAAAAACTTTTTTGACACCCTCAGATGAAAGTTTGAAGATAAGTATATCTAAAAAAACTTTATTACACATAATCTTAATATTAAATGAAATAGACTTTATCATATTCTTTTTATAAAACAAATCTTCCATGTTGAAAGTACATTATGAGCTAAACCAGTGAAATTTTTAAGAACATAAAAGAATTAAAAGCTTCTTAAAAACACTTTAAATTCCAGCCAAAACCAATGATAGACAATTCAAAGAATGCTCAATCATTAATTAAACCACAGAAACAGAAACTGATTTTACAAAACAAAATTATAATATTAACAAATTATTAAATCAAATTAAAAATAAATAAAATTATATGCCAATAAAAAAAATATAGGAAAAAACAAAAGACTTCTTTAAGCCCCGAAAAAAATAATTAATAAAATTAGATATCCTTATCCAAAATATATAAAATGGGAAATATATACCTTTTTAATGAAACATATCACCTTTTTAAGAGATTTATAATTTACATTATTCATACCTGAGGAGATTAGATGGAACAAAATTTTACTGGTCTTGAACTCTGAATATCACTTTAATGGAAGAGGGCTAGAATAAATGTTTAGGTCCCACGTAAAAATGAAATCTTAATGAAAATGGAGAAACCATAACAACACGACAACATTCCGTGTCTTGTTCATTTTATTAAAGGTTTAGCCGTATGATTGTTTACAGAACAGATTGAATAGCAGAGCTAGGATTTGTTATGAAATCGAATGCACATAAAAATACATATTTTGACAGAAGATCGTTATGAAATCGAATGCACATAAAGTTATATCGTTTGACAGAAGATGGTGTAAAAATCTGTGCATTTCATTGATGGCAACCACCCTGAAAGTAAAAAAAGAAATAGAGTATTCTGTATTTTGGTGTGTTACAATTATTGTGATAGTGTAGACGCTTTATTCAATGTTGTGTATTGTGTCATTATTTTTGATGTCCACCAGAATTTCAGCTTGCAGTCCGCTTCTTTCTGTTTCCTGTATTTCAGGATTATAGTAAGGAAATTTTAAACCAGTAAATAAAACTTCACGTTAAGTTTAACTAGCTGCCTGCGACGTACTACCTTAACTGCATTTTCTTTACTGAACACAATAAAAAGAAAACTGATTTAAAAAAAAAAAACACAAAACAAACACATTACATTCCAGAGACACCACCAAGAAAATGAAGTTCAACATAAAAAGAAACCCATTGCATTCAAGCGGCTCCTGCAGGTAAATGAAGTTCAACCCAAAAAGAAACACATCGCGTTCAAGCAGCTCTCTAGCGGGTTTGTGGAAACCCAAAATAATAGGTTCAAACTGTAGTTGTCTGGTCATAAAAAGACATCAACCCAAATCTATCTTTACGATGGGTAACAACTCAGTCGAAAGCTTCTCATAGAAAATACATTAGAGATTCCACACACAGCTTATTCCTTTATATCGTTTCGATCTACAGCACTTTTCTTTTATAGTATTTTTATCACTAAAGTGAAAGGGCACATGAAAAAATTAAAATACTACGAGTTGTTCTTTAATTTTAGGTTAAAACTTATTTATTTTTAGTGTAGTTTTTTGAAAGTTTTTTTTTCCAGTTTAATTTTTCTAAAATCTAGTATAATTTTATTGGAATCACATGTTTGATAATTAATTTATACAAAATCAAAATACTTTTAGTTTTTTTTTAGAGTGTTTTAAGGTTTTTTTAGAGTTTTTTAGGGTTCAGACACTCAAAAGTCTAAAAAATCACACTAAAAACAACTCCGTTTAAAACAGAAGTAATTACATAATAAAAAAACTGAAAAAAAAATTGACAACCACTACAAAACTCAACAGAAGCATACTAAATTGTCCATATCCATTAAAACATTAGAATAATGGTGACTTAAAATAAAACCAAAGTACTAGTTAAAACAACTCTAGCATTCTCCTTTCACCAGTGAAGAAATTTCCCGCCTCCTGATTATCTCTACAACTTTTCAGTCAAATAGACAATTTATACAACTTTCACCATTGGCAAATAGTTAAAATGAAAACAGTGAAAATGAGTAATATGTTAAACCTATAATTTTTTTTGTTAATTATTATTAACTATTAACTAATTATTCACTTGAAGTGAAATTATTCTTAATTATTAATTTGATAGGTGTTTGTTTAATAATCTAACATTTTTAAACGCAAAATAGTATAAAGTGACTCTAAGAAAGTCTTCATTACTGGGTACCCTAGCTGCAAAATGACACTTAATTTTTTTTAAACACCTTACAACATTTAATAAGAATAATTGTAGAATAAAATTATAATTTGATTATTTTATAATTAATTTAAATTTTAATAACTAAATATATCTAAATAACATTAATTCTATCCCCATTATTAATTATTTAATTTATATAATTATTTTAATTAATTAAATTATAGCTTTGATATTAATAATATTCTTATTTTTTAAATATTGTTCATTTCATAACTATATATATTTTTGTTAATCACCAAATTTCTAATTAAAAGTTTCTTTGTGACCGCGCATAAACTAAAAGAGTTGACCAGAGAAAATTTCCATTTAAAATGATTTAGATTTGCATGCTTTTCGTCGAGAAAGGATTTTGATGTTAAATTTGCTATATATATGGATGGAAAGTTTAATTATATGAGAAGATTAATTGTTGTTTGAGCTTGTAACGAATTTTAGGCATTTATTTTAGTAAAATTAGTCGTAAAATTTTTTTGTACATCATCTGCATGCATCTAATAAATAGTTTGAAATTTTTTGGACATGAATGTTGTATGCAATGTTATTAGCTTCCAAAATATAGTAAACAAAATTACATTCTAAAGTATTTATAAATTGTAATGGATATGCGTGAACCACCTTAAGCTAATTTAGGTATATTTGGCTTATACAAATATTTTGATTATTTGGAGTTAAATATTATTTTGTAATGCTAGTACTAAACTACATTATACGAGGTATTCAATCACAAAACAAAAAAGGATTGGATTCTCATTTAAAGAACCATCTTGTTTTAAATATGTTGAGAACTATAAATTGACATGGTTTATGACATGGTTTATGACTTTAGAAGTACAACTATAAATTTTGGTTATGATTTTAGAAGTATAACTATCAATTTCAATTGTGAATTTCTTCTATTTAAATTTTAATTGTGAATTTCTTCTATTTAAATTTTACTTATCATTGTTGTTGTGTGTGTTTTTATTATGAATTTTATAATTTACTTATCATTGTTGTTGTGTGTGTTTTTATTATGAATTTTATTTGAAAGTTATATGTTCCACAACACTTATTAATCATGTTCATGTCCTTCGAACCGATGGAGGACCAAAAAGTAAGTGAAATCCCTATGTTTGAAACCTTCCAAATTAAAATGAATACAGTTTTTGTTTATTACTCTGGTTATTTAATATGTTTTGCTTAATAATTTATATTGATTATATTATTATTATTATTGATATTTTTAATATTTTGATATATAACTAGTATTTGCACCACATGTTGCAAAGGAAACGTCGTAAGGCAATGGCATAAGAAAAAATAACATAGAAGAAAGAAGTCAAAATTTTATGCAATTTTGTTTCTTTACTAATGTTTCCTTTTTTATCATATGTTATGTTTCAGGGAGATGGCAATGGCATAAGAAAAAATAACATAGAAGAAAGAAGTCAAAATTTTATGCAATTTTGTTTCTTTACTAATGTTTCCTTTTTTATCATATGTTATGTTTCAGGGAGATTCCAACCAGGATATGTTCAAAGTGAAGGATTTATGAAAATGCTCTTCATTAAGATTCTGGAACCTTTATAAGTAAATGAGATAAATCAAACATTTCATAACAAAGTAATCTCATATCACCTTAATTCGCAATGCAATGGATAATAGTTTTTGTTCGTTAGAAATTGGGCTAATTTTATGAGCAAAGCTTAATAGAAAGACTTTAATTGTAAGGGGAACATTAATAAACTACCTCATCTTTTGTTATATGATGTTGTTAATTTAGTTACTTGTTGCTTCTTATCCTTATTCTTATCCTTATTTCACTGGTGTAAAGAATGGTATTATTTGTTATCTCTTTGGACCATTGTATTTTATCTAACTCAATCATTTCATGTATTTGTATTTTATGTTTATAGGTTCCTGAATCATTGTTCGCTATCAGCATATCCACTCCTATCCGAGTGAAAGTAATTCCCCGTGAGTATATCCACTATATCCACTCGTATCTGAATGAAAGTAATTCCCTGTGAATATATCCACTCCTATCTGAGTGAAATCTGTTATGCATCCACAAGTGCTAAGAATGAAGAGGAGATTGACAAAATATTCATTCTGCAAGCATGGAACAATTTCAACCATTAGGTTTGTGCTATTTGATTCATTTTACAGTTGAGATTGGGCACGATACTATCATTGGTAATATGGCCTTAGAATGGTATTAAATACAACAAATTTGATCCCTAAACTATAATGTTGTTGACATATTCATTGATTTTCAATGCTTCGATTCTAATTTTCATGAATGGAAAATTGCAGAAAGTTTCTCAAGCTCTTCAAATTTTCTTCATAGAGTATTCAAGGGATAAGAAACTTCATCAAGATGAGATTGCCAACACCATGGTATACATGTCTCTGCAAAATATTGAGGAAGGTGTAGTTTGTGGAGATACATCCAAAAATTAGATTGAAGACAACCCTTTGGCAGGTGTAGTTTGTGTAGATACTGCCAAAAAGCATATTGAAAGATTAAGGAAGGTGTAATCTGTGTGGATACTGCCAAAAAGAAGATTGAAGACAACCCTTTGAATTCCAAAGAAGCTAGAGATTTACACATAGGCTTCAAAACATATATTACCCCAAGACAACAAATATATTTATATTTAATATATGGAGGAGAGCAATGATCTATCAAAGCAAACACAATCTTTTCCAACACGTCTACAAGAAAATACACTTAGTTTTTTAACTAGATTTTTCAGATCTTAAGATGCCACCAACTTACATTCAAATAAAAATAAAACTGCTTAGTGAGTGTACATTGGTTGGAAACCTCCAACACGTCTACAAGAAAATAAACATAAATTTTTAACTAGCTTTTTTAGATCACAACATGCCACCAACTTACATTCAAATAAAAATAGAACTACTCAGTGAGTGTACATTGGTTGGAAAACTCCATTGATAACATATATGATAAAAAATTTCTTCTTCCTGCAATATAATTTTAGAAAATTGAGCTCAAACAATGTGTAACTTCACATTCATCATAAGTCGCAACAACCTAGTGGACATTTAAAATAGTGAGTAGATTGCTATCAAGTGGACTCTAGTAGTATTACTTCACAGTCCAGTTAAATTGTTAATGCATGTAGGATCCCCAACTAACTGCCATTGATTTGTTGAACATATTTCTCAATAAAAAAATTGGTTGATTAAAAGCTAGTTCCAGTCGAACCATAGTATAGGTAGCTTGGACCAGGACCTGCTCCACCATATGTTGTGTGCAATCCTGATGGAAGCAGTTATGGATCTTGGAGGGATGTTGCATATTTTGTATACTGGTTTGAGCTGTATGGTATTGTGGAGCTTCAAACACCATATTAAGAAGCAGATGAAATTCCCCTGTATGTAGGTTGTGTTGCATATGGAGGCTGAGGTGCATATGCTAGAAGGCCTGATTGGATATGTTGAGAAACCAATTGGTGGTGATGCAAAGACTGGTACCTGTGGCCCTGGCCTATGATATGAGTTCAGGCTCATATAGTCTATTCCATAAGTTGTCTGCATTTGTGGAGATACTACAAGATGTGATGATAATTTCTCCTTTTGACCATTAGCTGCAAGTTTCACAGCAACAATCCTTCCTTGCATGCCAAGCATAGAACATAGGTGTCAAGATCAACAACTGCCCTTCAACTAATATGACCAACATTATCTAGTACTAGCTATTACTTACATCAATGGTTTTGTTTGGTTCCTTAAGAGCCTGCTTTGTAGCCTCCATAGTCTTGAAAGTCACAAAAGCAAATCCCATGTTGGTGACAAATACATACAGCATTAACGAAGACAAATATAGCCAAATGAGCTAGGCCTTGGAAAAACATGCATAAATATCTAACAACAGAAGCATGTTAAATTGCCCATCATAAATCAAATCGATGTGTATTAGATTTGTAACTTGGATTTGTTGGTATTCTTATCATATGCAGCTGAACCTTCTTCTATCTCTCCATATTTGGAAAAAACTTCTAGAATCTTATCATCAGCCATGTCACATGAAAGACCACCAATGCAAAGTTTCCTTTGAGCCTGATCTGCACTTTGACTAGGACCTATGCTCACAACTACCAAATTTCTTACAGTAATCCTCCCCTATCCAGTAAACAATAATGGATATAAAAATTACCAAAAATAGGTGTTAAATAATGAATCAGAGTTGTTTGATGATCGATCTTCAACCCTATGTAACAATGGAGTACGATAGACTTTGAGAACTCTTAAGACTCAGACAAAACAACAATATATAAACGGAATACCACTTTTAGCAACAATAGTTGGATTGCTTTCATTTTTCTTCAAACAAGTTTGGGATTTTACAATGAGCCTTCTTTACAATTATCTTGTTTTTGGAGCACTACCAAAGCTCCTAGAGTAGTTACTTCTCACAAATGAAAAAAATAATTAGCTTCGATTATCCCTTACATACTCCAACAAACCCAAATTAAAGCTTTGTTACAATTTCTTGTGGCAAAACTCACTGTCAAATTCTATGCAATTAACAAGCAGAATGAAATGCTAATGTGTCTTGTGATTCCTCTTGCCTTAATTGAAATGCTAATGTGTCTTGAAATTCCTCATGCCTTAATTGAAAATACATGCAAGTATCAAAATTCAGGGGAGTTTTCTACGGTATAGGAAGAATGGAAAGACATTTAACACTTTAGTTTATCACAATAATCACTTTGGATGCAACTATAATCTGCTTGGAGATCCAATAAATTTATAGGACCTCTTAGTATTTAATCAGAATAAAAAATGAAATTAATAAAACTCTAGTCAATGACTTCAATAAAAAAACGTGATTGAGAATCTTAATTTTTAAGAGGTTATTTCATTGGTTTAACATCTCTAATATGAATTTTCCAAGTTTGTTTTGGTTATGATGAGAAGTTAATTATCTACCAGGGTAATTATAGCATTACAACAACGAACCTTCTTTACAATTACCTTGTTTTGGAGCGCTTCCAAGGTTTCTAGAGTAGTTACTTCTCACAAATGAGAAAAACAATTAGATTCAATTATCCCTTACATACTCCAGCAAAACCAAATTAACCTTTGTCGCAATTTCTTGTGGTAAACCTCACTGCCAAATTCCAGGCAAATAACCAACATAATGAAATGCTAATTTGTCTTGCAATTCCTCTGCCTTAATTGAAAAGACATGCAAGTATCAAGATTCAGGGGAGCCTTAATTGAAAAGACATGCAGGTATCAAGATTAAGGGGTGTTTGATATCGTATAGGAATATTGACAAGAGATTTAACACTTTAGTTTATCACAACAATCACCTTGGATGCCCGATATCCCTCTAAAAAATTGATGTTTAAGGTCAAGAGTCTTAGATGGAGCTAGTCAACATAAAGGGTTCACTAAGAAGTGAGTATGCATATCTGTTGACAAGCTGTGAGTACACTTAACTATATAGATCACTCGTTTGAATATTCTCTTCATCATAACTCAAGAACTCTTTAATGGACATATGCAGAATAACTGTCTTATATTATAAGATAAAAAGAACTAATCTCCTTGCCTACCCAAGCTAGAAGAGCCATGTGGTCAGCACTTCTAATAAGCTTTCTACTTGTTGCAAAGGTGTAGACTGCCTATTCATCCAAAATCTATGGAATATAATTCCACAACAGGTGCAACTGCTACCTTAATGGTGGACTTACCTCTTATAGATCATCAGAAGAAAAGAACCATTAATGTGACCACAAGCAAAGCAGGCTGAACAAGTAACAAAAACAAATCAGGGTTGCCAACAAGAACCACGATCTAATGACACGAATAGGAAACTAGAGAAGAGAAACAATAACAAATAGTCTTACACAAGGACCCCACCAAGAAACAATCAGAAAATATATGCTCAATGTCCTAGTTTTGCCACACTACAAGGCCATCCAGGAGGCCTGTCTCGGCTCACCTATCATTGATGAAAAATGAGCATAGACATGACTTTGAGCTCAAAGCACACCAAGGAATACATACAGCAGTATTTATTTTCAGCCACCTACTTTTTAAAGTCTGCCTTAATTGATAACTAAAGGTATTTTCCTAATGCACTAATAAAAAGCATGGGTATTGTATCAGAAATACGTCAACCATTATGGCACCACCTTTATTTCCATCTTTATCTGATTCATTTTAAGGCCAATTTGAAATTTGAATCTCACCTGAATAAAAGGAAGACATAATATCCATGTTGAGGGCTCATGTTTTTTGTGAGGAAATATATCCTAGATAGAGGAGGCAATAATATCCCAGATAGATTCCTCTATGAATATCAATCTCCTCTGATAGAATCCTAAAGATCCATCCAAGATGATAGACCCCCAAAAGAGGTCACTGTCACTCCTCTTCGATTTTATTGGGGAAACAAGGACTACATTTTGGTGCCGGATAACTACTAAAAGGCTACACAAATCATCAAATGTCTTTATAACATAGTACGTTTCATAAAGCTCCATTTGAGAGTTGGTTTGAAATCCAAAAAAATCTATAGCAATTACTGAAGACAAAAGTTAAGTTGACCACCAGAGGAAGTTGTTGAAAAGTTGAAATAACTATGCATATAAGTTGCATATTCCCTCATTTTGGGGATGTACCAGAGCAAGATTTGTATAAAATATGATGCAAATCCAAGGTCATTTCCCAGTGGTGATCATATGATTTATAAATTAGCCTAAATACTATTATGAAGCTGTAAGCTAGCTACCACCATGCATTTGCTCAGTCTAGCCGATATTTAAATCTCTTCTCAATAAATTGACTGTGCCTTTGCTAATAGGTAAATGGATTATGGAACTGGGTAAGGTGAATCAACTCAAATTTCAACTCAATCAATTGGTAGCTAAGCAACAATAGGTGGATAAGGAACGGAATCCTTCAATGGCTCTCGATCCAACCATATGTTTCTTGGGTATAGGGCGAGAACCTCATCAACGTTCACTAGTAAAACTTGGTAATCAACCTCAAGAAAATGTTTGTTTAGAGTCAGGAGACCATGGGAGGAGAGTTATTCATAAGTATAGGTTGAAAATAGATCTCAGGTGGTTTCTTTACAGTTAGTAGACCATGGGAGGAGAGTTGTTCATATGTTCACACTGGGTTGAGAGAATGACCATTAACTATACTAACTACCTTTGGATATAACTTGCATTACACCATATCTTGCACAAAACCCAAAAAAATGGTCTGACTATTTACAACAATTAGCATAGTGCCAGATCTTTATTAATGTTTGTGGTCATTGACATAAACACTATAATGTGCTACATCCACCCAACTACAGTTTTTTGCAAACATCACGTGATGTTTGGACAACACTATTATAATGTCCTATGAACATTGTCCTTTCAAAGTGCATAAATACACCATATAATTTAATATTTCAAAACTCCCTACATTTTGCAAACAAAAGCTAGATTTGGAAAGTAGTAATTTCAAATTACATGCAAATAGAATTTTAATGACACAATATCTGATTTTCCTGTTCATTGTTGGTAAAAGTAACATCTTTGTGTACTTTGAAATCGTCTAGTTTATGCCAAACATCAAGCGATGTTTGGACAAAACTATTGTAATGTCTTGAATACATTGTCCTTTCAGAGTGCATAAATACACCATATAATTCATATTTCAAAACTCCCTACATTTTGCAAACAAATCTAGATCTGGAAAACAATAATTTCAAATACATGCAAATAGAATTTTAATGACATAGTACCTGATTTTTCTATTCAAGCCTTAGGCGGTAGCAAGCTTTTATGCAAAGCCTCTAACAAGCAATGCATATATTCATGTGCATCCTCTTGCTGGTATGCCAAGGTTGACAAATATTAAAGGGATAAGTTAAGTTCAAGGCACAAGGAAGAGCATAATACACATAATTTCAAAAACTTAAAATCTGAGACGAGAAACAAAATAGGACCAGATAATGTAAGCAGCTCAAATAGAGAATGGTAACACATTTGAAATTTCAAGTCAAACAACTAGAAAGGATTCATATGGAAAATAAACAATCAATCATAGATGCTAGTGTTCCAAGAGATTATATGAAAATGATACTGCAAAGATTATCAACAAGTTTAGAAGGCTCAATGACTCCCACAGAACGCTCAAGTAGTTCTGGATTTTTAAGAGATCTTGGTCTCACTGAGATATTTTAGGTTTATCATAATTATATTAGCTAAATATGTAAGTAGATTTGGATTTTTCAGAGATCCTGGTTCCACTAAGAAATTTTAGGTATATCACCGTTTTATGAGCTCTCATTACACTGTAATTTCAGAGTTTATGAGCTTTCAGTACATTATCATTTCAAAGTGATTCTTGTCCCGTGAGAAATTATAGGTATACCATAGTTTTATGAGCTTTCATTACATTGTACTTTCAAAGTTTTAAAAATCTCACTAAGCAAGTAGTTTTGATCAGAGAGCATTTGCTTAGTAAGCGTGAAGTCATGAGTTCAAATCCGATTGAAAGCAAAATCATTTTTTTGCCCTCTTCATTAATATGCAAGTATCAATATGAAATTTTAGAGTATAAAGGTGTGGACGATAGGTGTCTATTTTTCTATAAAACCTAACAGCTAGGCATCTTCGCCATAAACTGAAAGAACTTAACTCTAGTATTCATTTGAGTTAATTAAAGAACCCATTTAAGCTGAGAAGTCAAATAACCTTTTCTGTGGTTAGGAATTTCTTATAGTTAGCCCATTGATAGTGTTTATTCAGGCCAAACAGGAAAACTCATTTGTGCTGATTCATACACAATTTTGATTAACACATTCGTATGATTGGGGATTTCTATTAAAATCCATTGTTGTTGGTAAGAATTCAGGGCACATCAAAGAACTTAATTGTAATGGCTCATCCTAGCTCGAACAATTAAAAAAAAAAACAAATTGTATCTATGGAGGCAATATTAAAGAGTTTGCTTTAGAGAATCCATCTAGGGCTTACCTCAAGATACATATCCAAGGCTCTGTAAAGCACATAACAAGAATCTATGGCATCATATAGCAATGATTCAAGAAGAAACTGAAATTTTTAGGGCTTGAGATTGACATTGGGGGCCACCTCCATAGTATACTTGTCCATGAGGCTACCCACCCTCTTCAACCGACACCAGTAGAAAATGCTAGAAGTGGGCTCAGCGTTGCTTGTGGGAAATTCAAGTACAAAAACCATCGCCTAATCCATGAGGAAAATCTTCACATATCTGAGAACAAGCACATCATAGAGGCAACCCATCTTAATATACTTGTCCATGAGGCTACCCACCCTCTTCAACTGACACTAGTAGAAAATGCCAGAAGTGGGCTCGGGGTGCCCGTGGGAAATTTAGGTACAAAAACCATCACCTGATCCATGAGGAAAATCTGCACATATCTGAGAACAAGATCCACATCATAGAGGCAACCCATATCCTGGGGTGCAGGAATCAATATGTTATCCCATGTAGCATTATCCAACTGTGATCCAATCATAGTGTCTAGTTATTTCCTGTATAATTTAGAGGAATTTAACACAATCGCCACTCTTAGGATCCCAAACAAGCCCCTGCATATGACTCCTGCTCTTTCCAAATAATGAAGCAAACCCACAACAGTTTCAAGATCTCCCCTTTGCACTTTCTGGGCATAGTGGTTCATAATCTGCTCGTCCCTCCCACATTTTTCTTAGGGGATATGGAGTTGTAGCCAAGCATTGGCAAGCGAGACTTCAGGTAATGCAAAATAAATTTGCTGATAACCCAGTTGTCCATTTTCACAGAGCACCTAATGACAACCTAAGTTGGTAGAGTTCACTAGAAGTAGGCTAAATTCCGGCAGAGCAGAAAGGAGTTGTTATTCACCTTGCAAACCCTAACGCATATTGTATTTCACATTGCCACCTCTCCTACAGGTGGTAGTTGTTTCAACAGTAGTTGTTTCTGATCGAGAAGAGCTTATGGTGGAAGAAGTAATAGAGCGAAAGGGAACCGGTCTAGACTGCTGCACCACGAAGGTATACATTTTTTCCATAACTATGTGGCATAACTGTTTTTCTAATTATTAATCTAAGGGCACAAAAACTTTAATCGTCTAACATTTGATTGGATGCCCTAGATAGAGACATGGTTAATCCAAGGGCACAAAAAACTTTAATTGGCTAACATCTGATCGGACACCCCAGATAGAGACATGGTGGCAATTTGGGGAATGGTTTTCAAAGGGGAACGCCTTACAACATAAATATGCTAAATATTTAAAATTATATTATGGTTGCAGTTCAAATATTTTAATATTTTTAATATTTTTCACTTATTTAAATTAAAGGAAATGAAATTGATTTTTTTTAATTAATTAATTAATTTATTTTGTAAAGATTATTTTGAATTGATGGAATCATTTTTCTTAAATTGTCAAGTTTATATTGAAATTAAATTTAAATTTTGAAATGTTGGTTTAGTTACTATTTATATATGTATATATATTTTTTTTTTAGTTAAATATGGTGATCTTAGAATGCTAAAGGATTTCAGGTAACCCCTCTTAAAGTTTGATAGATAATTTTAGTCCTTGTGGAATTTTATCATCATCAAATATTAATATTGCAAAATTAAGAAATATTAAAAAAATAATTTTAACAAATCCAAAATTGAAACAACAAAAAGTTTATGACTAAATTTTAGTGATGTTAAAAATAAAAAAAATTGAGAATCATAAAACAACTATTCTTCTTCAATATTATGTAATATATAAATAGCATAGTCATATAAATAAAATGTTTGATAAAAGTGGATAGGCAAGAAAACACTTACCTCATGATACATCTCATATTGACAAGGCAAGGTTCTGCTCAACTTTATGGTGGAGATTCTTAACCTGTAAATAGGCTTTGTTACAATAACATGGCTTACTAATACCCTATGCCAAAAAAATCACAACTCATGCTCATATGACATTTTTTAATTAATCAATTTGATTAAAATGATATAACTATTTTTGAGTTAAATCTCAACCTTAATCTATGAATGCTACTAAGAATATTCTAGAATATTTCAGAGGTTAAAGCCATACTATCCATCAAATAACTATTGATAATTAAATTAAAATTTTTGAAATCTTATTCCAAATAGTGACACCTATTGATGTAATTATTGATAATGAGTAAATTAACTATCTTCTTCCATAAAGAATAAATCAATTATCATTAAGTTACATTCATACAACATTAATAAACCAAAAAAATAAAAATAATATATATATAGTACTCCAACTAATTGAGCAAATGACCCTTTTTTAGAATACTTTTTAAGGTCACCAAATGACCCTTTTCCAAATACCTTTTAAGGTCAATTTTGTCAAAAATCTAGCAGATTTTTTAAAAAATAAGATGTTTAAGTTGTTTAATTTGCAAAGATAGAAGGCTTAGGGGTTTTTAAGGGTGCTAGGTCAATTTATACATTCAATAACGCATTTTAAATAATAAGAAATCACTATTTTACTAAAAAATATATTGCAGAGCCAAAAAGTCATTACATCTATTAGTGCCCTTTGAAATATATGCCTACATAACTTTTCAATTCTTTTTTTTTTTTTCAAAAAACTAGAAATTTTATGTAATTATAAAAAGGTTGTGGCTAAATCACATAGCTCATACAAAGCCAAAAATACATAGATATGGAGACAATTTGAGGCAAATTGCCTCTATGACTAGATATGATGGACATTCATGCTTCTAAAGACCCCAGACTTTCATAGTATTACATATAGAAACCTAGAGCCAATAGAGAAAAGAATAAGGATAAATGAGTACATGTTAAAAATTGTATCAAAACCATGCATTTTCCATAAACTTTCTACTTAATTTCCGAAGACATAATAGTTGATTGGGGATGAGAGGCATTAGAGTTCCCCCAGTTGGTTGTTCTTTTGGAGTAGAGGAGAGAGGAGCACTATTCATGATGCCCATGGCCTTAGAGATAATTCACAAAGAACTTCCTGGACCATTGTTCACAGTTTTAAGATCATTGCTTCCAAGATGTTAACCCTTTGCTTCAGATGTATGTGAGAAAATAACCAAACCTCACCACAAACTCTTGCTAAGTCTTCAGCGACTCAGAAACACTTGAAAATTCCATCTAGGTTTGCTTAGGTTGTAATAAAATCATCGTGGTGTTGATGGAGAGTATTGTGAAGCATGCAACTCATTAAAATCCATGTTTTTTTCCAACCACAACCTTTTGAATCAAGAGAAAGGCAAAGATGAATTCGTTGCTAACCACAATATAAATTCATCTTGAACCAACTTCTCCTTTTCCTGTGGGCTCTAAAAACAAGCAAGGGAGCCATTAACCTGAATTATTACTGATGTTTAATCCATTAATTCAATTTGATTTGTCCCACCCTTGCTGCATGTGATGAGACATAACTAATATTTCTCAAGGTTATGGAGTGACTTGCATCCTCTATGTGGATTTAACTTTTCCTTCATGCCCTCAATGATTCCAATTAAGGTAACACTAGGAGAAATCATGAAATTATGAGAAAGGTTGTGTGATATGTTGCTTGTTGAAAATGAAATACCCTTATTTTCCTAGTTGGATCACCAATTCACCTAGGAATAGGATAATTTCCTATTGCTTCATTGGAAGGAGAACCATTAGATTTGGAAATTCATATTTTTCAGCCAAAAACTGAATTCTATTGAGAATAACTTCCAAACTAAGACCTTGGCCTAGGTTGATGTTAAAATTGTAGTGAGAAAAGGCTTCTTTTGACTTGTGCCTTAGTGAAAGAAGCAAATTCGAATTCAGTCTCATAGAAATTTGAGTTGGCTTTCAGTTAACATGTGTGATGTGGTCTATCACTAGTTTATTGCCAGTTAATTTGAGTTAGATGGATTTCAGTGAATTGTGGACTATTTGATAGCTAAAATTAACTAACTAGTTGAGTTATCTCTAGTGTCAATTAGTTAAATGATCTATAGTCCTAGAATAGAGATTGTTATGAGTTTAGTTGGGTATTTGGCTTTTTGTTAACTCAACTTACTCTCAGTTAACTAGATGTAGCTACTAAAATTAGTCCTAATATTTGATGCAATTCGAATTGCCTATTGAGATTGGAGGAGGGCATAATTGTAATCATTATTGTGTAGCATGTTTTGTGTATAGGCTTGAGAACTGAGGAGGTGAATTTCTCTTGAGAATTGTGCATGGAAATAGGAGAAATTCCTATTTTTTAGAGGTTAAATTGTGCAAGGAAATAATAGCTTCCTTTCAGATTTATTTGGCTAGTGTTGAGTAGTTCTTGTGAGGAGTTGATCAATATTGCAAGGGATTCGGATTTGAAGCAGATTATTTATAATAAATTGGATTGCTCAGTTGATAATACAAGCAAGAGGGGTTTTTCCTAGTTGGGTTCCCTAGAAAAAATATTGTGTTGTATCTGTGATTATGTTTCTATTCATTGCTTCCTTTTTGCATAATTTTTATAGAGAAATCTTGTGTCTTTTGCAGAAACATTTTCTCTCAGTAGAAGTTGCAAGATTTCAATGATTTTCTATATGATATCGGAGAATAAAATAAGATAGAGACCAAGTTCCTTGATCAAATAAGACGTGAGCTGAAAAGGAGATTAGTTGGTGCAAGAATTCTTCAAGTGTAGGAATCATGTTAGTTTATGATTTGAGGATAGAGCATGCCGTAGAAGGGAATTCAAATTTTTGTGCATGGAAGGATGAGATGGAGGTTTTGTTAGATAATAATGGAGTTTTGAAATACATTAATACTTATATTCTTAAACCTCTTACATCATATGCACATCAACTAGCTCAATAAAGGAAGGATATTACCAAAGCTAGGAGGATGATCTTAGAAGGAGTTAGAGACCATATTGTTCCAAATCTGCATGGGAAGGAAACAAAATTCCAAACATGGAAGGCCCTTACTAATATTTTTGAAATTAACAGGGATGCCAAAACACTTGCTTTGAGGAACAAATTGAGGAGCATTTGAATGGGAATGGATGAGCCCATTGTTACATATCTATCTAGGCTAACTCAAGTGAGGGATGAATTTTGAGGTGTTGGAGAGAGCTTCATCATCAGATATGGTGGGATTTTCTCCTCTTGGGCTTCCAAAAATCTTGGCATAGTTTCCAGGATGCTGTAAATCAAGGAGATAAGCTCCTTGATTGGGAGAGATTGTGGATAGTTCTCATTCAGGATAGGTAAGGAGGAATACAAGAGATGGAGTCTCAACTAGGCTGATGAGGAGGAGAAATTTGTTGTAGCTAGAAAAGGGAAGAAAGCCAAGGGTAAGGAGGCCCAAGGCAAGCCTGAATCTAGTCAAAATAGAGGTAAGAAAAAGAAGGATCTTAGTAAAATAAAGTGTTTTCATTGTCATGAATTTGGACATTATGCTAGTAAATGTCCAAAAAATAAATCCAACAAGCATTTTGTAGCAACAACAGGAGGAGTCTCTTCACAATTTGAATTTGATTTCTCCCTAATAAATTGCATGGAAAGCTTAGTTCGAGGTAGTGTGTGGTGTATTGACTATGGGGATTCATTCCACATGATAGAGAATAAAGAGTTCTTCAACAACTTTGAGGGAAAAGACATGAACTTACATATCAAGCTTAGAGATGATGGAATATATATAACCAAAGGAGTTCGTACAATAAGCTTTAAGAGGGAGTCGAGTTCCCTCCTCCATCTCAAGAATGTAATGTATGTCCCAGGAATGAAGAAAAACCTTGTCTCAGTAGCAGTCCTTGAAGACAAAGAGTATGATGTAATATTCATCAAGGGGAAGCCCTACCTCAAGCATTATGCTTCATGTTAAGTCAGGCAGATTGATGTGAGGTTCAAAAACCTCTACAAGTTGGAGGTGGATGTATGTGCAACCTTGAGAATCAAGGGAAAGTTTTTTTAGGGCCGAGGTATAGGAGAGATCTAACATAGGCACATGGGAAATTTACATCCTGGAGCTTTGAAAATACTCAAATAGATTACCATTGGACTACCTCAGAGCACCCTTGAGAAACATGATGTGTGCAAGGGTTGCACTCTTAGAAAATATGCCGAATCTTCCTTTGAGGGCCAAGATAGCAGAGCTGGAGCTATTCTTGAGAGAGTTAATACATATGTTCGTGGCCCCTTCTCCACATTTTCACTTGGTAAGCAGAAGTATTATGTGATCTTCATTGATGATTTTTCCATAAATGTTGGATTTATTTCATGAAGAATAAATATGAGGTCTATTTCAAGTTTCTTAAAAGAAAAGGCTTAGTTGAAAATGAGTTAGGGAAGAAAATGAAGTCCCTGAGGAGTGATAATGGAGGAGAGTATATCTCAAATATCTTCATACATTTATGTGTCAAGGAGGGAATTAAAAGGGAGTTGGTTGCACCCTATAATCCCCAATAGAATGGGGTTTGCAGAGAGGAAGATTAGGAATATTTTTAGGGCTACTAGATCCATGTTTCATGATTAAGGGTTTCCATTATTCTTATGGGAAGATGCATGCAACACAACTTTATAATTGTAAAATAGGAGTCCTCAGAAAGTTCTTAGGATCATTACACCTGAGGAGGCTTTCATTGGTAGGAAGCCAAATGTCTCCCATTTTGGAATTTTTGGATCCATAGTACATTCTCATGTGTCCAAAGATGATAAGAAGAAGTTGGAGCCTACTGCAAAGAGGGGGAGCTTTGTGGGGTGGACTGAGACAACGCATGTTTATAGGGTGTACATTCCCTCTCTCAAAAAGACTCTTTTGAGAAGGGATGTGAGATTCGATGAGAAGAAATCCATGAGGAGTTATCTAGATTGAGATTTGAGCACATCACTAGATGAGGAACTTCTAGCTCCCATGAAAGAGCCTCAGTCAGTTTCACAGAGTCATTCCTTGCATAAGGGTAAGAGATCATTCTATGAGGATGATGTGGAGCAGCCACGTGATGAGGATCAGAGAGCGGGCCAAGCAGAGGCACCCAGTGTCACAGTCACTCCTAGAGAAGGGAGGAAGAGAACCAATTTGGTTGAAAAATTGGTGCAAGAAGCTCAGGAGCAGGTTGGACTTCCTAGTTCCTCACACAGCCAATATAGACCACTAGATATATACACAGGATACATGGCTCTCATGACAGAGTTGATAGATTCTAAGCCATCTTCTTTTGAAGAGGCTACTTCCCGGAAAGTATCAGTGGATGCCATGGTAGTGAAGCATGCAGGTGATGGTAGTGTTGAGAAGTACAAGGAAAGGCTTATGGGTGAGGGATTCTCTCAGATTGAGGGGATTGATTATGATAATACATTTGCCCCAATAGCAAGGTACTCATCTATTAGGACCATACTTGCATTGGGAACACATATGGGGTGGAAGATCCACTAGATGTAGGTCAAGACAACTTCCTCAATGGAGTGGTTGAGGAGGAGATCTACACAGAGCATCCAAAGGGATTCAATACCTTCAATAGAGACACACATGTGTGTAGGCTAAAGAGAGCTCTGTATGGGCTCAAGAAGGCACATCATGCATGGTACACTTGCATTGATACTTATCTCAGAGGATTGGGATTACTAAGAGTGAGGTAGATATCAATTTATAGTACATTATGGTAGATGGAAATCTTCTTATCTTAGTTATTTATGTGGAACATTTTATTATGAAAGGAGATGACAATTTGATCCAGGATTGCAAGGAGGACCTTGCAAGAGAGTTCAAAATGAATGATATGGGTTTAGTGCACTATTTCCATGGATTGGAGGTTTGGTAGGGTGATGGATAGATATTTTTTGGACAGGGGAAGTATACCTCTAAGATCCTTCAAAGATTCCACATGCAGGATTGCAAACCCATGTTTACTAATCTAGCTACCAACTGGAGGAAGGAGGAGGCCTCCACAATAGATGCAATATATGGTACAATCTGTAGACAATTGATTATGTCCTTTATGTACTTTGAACACAAGGCTTGATATATTTTTTTGTGAACATGTTGAGTCAGTTTATGGTGGATCCTTCCAAGGTCCACTGAAAGAAACAAAAAATGTTTTGAGATACCTTAGAGGCACAATAGGCTATGGACTATGGTACATACATATTGCTGGATTGAGGCTTTAAGGTTTCAGAGATGCATATTGGGTAGGGAGTCCCTCAGATAAGAAGAGAACTTAAGGAGCAGTCTTCAGTATTGTGTCCACTACAGTTTCCTAGTAGAGCATGAAGCAAAAATCAGTTGCACTTAGTTCAACAAAGGATGAGTATATGGTAGCTATTCAGGCAACATGGAAGGCTATTTGGATGAGAAAGATCCTGGTAGGACTCTTCAGTCAGGGGATGGATCCTACATTGATCTATTGTGATAGTCATAGTTGCATAAAAATATCTAAGAATCCAATGTTTCATGATAGGTATAAGCATAGAGACATCAAGTACCATCATCTTAGAGATTGTGTGCAGAGGAATATTGTGATGCTAGAGGAGGATTGTGATGCTACAATACATTCCTACAAAGGAGTAGGATGCAGACATTTTGAACAAGGTCCTATCAAGGGGAACATTTGAGTTCCACAGTGGTAGGATTGGGGTTTTTGGAATCCCTTCCTTGCTAAGCGGGAGTGTTAAAATTGTAGCAAGGAAGGTCTTCTTTTGACTTGTGCCTTAGTCAAGGAAGAAAATTCAATTTTAGTCTCATAGAATTTTGGGTTAGTTGTCAGTTAACATGTGTGATGTGACCTATCACTAGTTTATTGTCAGTTAATTCTGGTTAGATGGATTTCAGTGAGTTGTGGACCAGTTTATAGCTAAAATTAGCTAACTAGTTGAGCTATATCTAGTGTTAATCAATTAACTGATCTTTAGTTCTAGAAGGCACAATTGTAATCATTATTCTACAATAGGTTTTGTGTACAAGTTTGAGAATTGAGTAGGTGAACCTATCTTGGGAATTGCGTAAGGAAATATGAGAAAGTCCTATTTTTAGGGGCTGAATTGCACAAGGAAATAGGAGCTTCCTTGCAATTTTATTTGACTAGGTGTTGGGCAATTGTTGCGAAGAGTTGATCAGTATTACAGGCGCTTCACGCTTGAAGAAAATTCTTTGTAATAGATTATATTTCTTAGTAGATAATACAAGTAGGAGCTTTTTTCTTAGTTGGGTTCCCTAAATAAATCATTGTGTTCTATGTGTGATTGATCTATGTTCAAATGTGTTTCTATTCATTGCTTCCTTTTCGAATAATTTTTGTTGAGAAATCTTGTGCGTTTTGTATAATAATTTGCTCTCATTAGCATTGCAAGCTTTCAAGGATTTTCTACAATTCATAGATAAACTGTCTAATGATGATAATATAGTCTCCTATGATACTGAGATGTTTGGGATGAAGATAACAATACAAAGTAATGCCTTGAAAAATGCATAAACTTACCAAATTATTTGTCATGATCCCTAATTTCCAAGCGATTTTTCTAATAAAAAAATACACATCATGCTTATCTGCCCCCATTTATATTTTTTCCCTACTAAATAACTATATTTTATTTTACAAATAACTTATAATTATATAATTAATTAAATAAATAATGACAATTATATTATGAAATATAAATTAAAATACTTGGCTAATATCAACATATTTTTCCACTTCATAATTACTTTGCTGCAAAACAACAATGCTCATTGAACTCTCTGCCTTAAATTTTGGAATATTTTGCAAATATCATTATCTTTTTCCACTTAATTATTTTGTTTCCAAACCAACTATACTCATTCAAGTGTCTATGCCTTTTCCAAATTCTGAATTTACTAGAATGCTTTCAAACAACAAATAGTAGATTATGAATGTAATATTAGATGATAATATATTTTTCATACTTGGTTTTAGAAGGTCTCTCGGTCCAATAACAAAAAAATTAATGTGGTTCATAATTAAAATACTTAAATTTCATATTAATTTTACATAATTTTATATAGAGCTGTAAAGTAATGTATAGTAAAAAAAATAATTTACCGTTTAGTATGAGGAAGAAATGTGATTTATTCATTATTTAATATGGAGATGAGTAAAAAAATTAATTTACTTTTAGTTAAAGGAAGAAATATAATTTCTCCACTATTTAAAATGAAAATTACAAAAAATAGTAATTATTGATATTACGATAATGTGTAATTCATTCTACATTGAATTTACATGTTACATTCAAAACAAAAAAAAATATTAATAATTTTTTTTTTTTATTGTCAATATAACTAAAATATTTCAATGCCTATATATATATTAATATAATATATTATATATATATATATATATAATTTATTCACTTTTCATAAATTAGGGAGCGTAATTTATTTATTTGATATATAAGATTTTAAAAAATAATAACAACAAAGAAATGGTAACATGGTTAAAAATAAAATATTTCAATACACAGGCTTAATATGAAATATATAGAGAGGTTGAAAGAATTTTTGTTCCATTAATAATTGCTTTCTAATTCAATGTATGATAGATATTTATTATTCTTTCAATACTTAATATGAATTTGATATGAAATATTTTAGAAAATATTAATAATAAAAATAATTAAATGCATGCATATAGGAAAAAATATGAGGACCATATTTTACCATTTTTAATACAAGAACCGAATTTAAATAAATATTTCATTCTCAACCAACATATATATATACGAACCTAAATCCAACTCCCTATTTACCATGGGAAGGGAGTCAAATCCTTCACTAGAGTTAAAATGGATCTAAATAATTTAGAAATATTAAATAATATTAATTAATAAAATAAAATTATTTTAATTATATATATATATAAAAAGCTCAATTAATTTCTTATTTTTAAGGTTCTATAAATTTTATTAATCTCAATAAATGATGATCATACTAAAAAAAAACCAAATTATAATTGATTAACTTATTAAATAACAAAAAAATCTTATTATTACAAATCTTCCTTAATAAATATGTCCGTGAAATTGATTTAAAATTGTTGAAATTGCTTTTAACATCTATTTCCCTAATATTTAATAAAGTGGCACACCATAATCGTTGAAATTGCTTTTAACATCTATTTCCCTAATATTTAATAAAGTGGCACACCATAATCATTATTTTATTAAATATAGCCAAAAGTGTAACAGCCACCCAAAAAAAATTAATACCCAACAATATCATTGTTTAATTTATGGTTTCTGGATTGAATGTATATAGTCATAATTCCACTACACACGTCGTTTGATTTGATATTTTTTGTAAAGATTTGACCTCGATTAACTATGCCATTTATATGGAAAAGGTAATCAAAATTACAAAAGTAGGAGGTGGGGAGCAAAGCAAATGCGACTAGGGTTTTAGTTTGTTGAAGAGGTTTTTCTCTATAGGTGTGCACAAAGGAGGGAGCTCCACTCCTTTTTATAAGGAGGCGGTGGCCAATAAGGGCAATAAACTTCTGGAAAAGGGCAGAGGTAATGCTCAGGAAGGAAAAACAAACAGAGAAGAGGAAACAGAAGATACCAAATCGAAGGAGAATGATGGCACAAAAGACAAGGAGGAAAATGACAAAAAATAGGGAACAAAAGACAAAAATTAGAAGGGATCGTGTAAGCCCAATGTTGAAATCACTCCTAGAGTAGTTTTAAATGATCCAGCACTGTAGGAGCACAATGATCACATGCGGAATTATGCAATCATATGCAAATTGATGGGGTTGTGGCCCATTGAAAAAGCTTTACAAACATGGATCAGATACCACTAGAAGCCTAAAGGGAGCATTGATCTTCATCTAGGGTCCAAGGGATTCTTCACTGTGGTGTTCACTAAGATTGAAGATGAAGATAGAGTGTTTGAAGGTGGGCCTTACTTCTATGCAACAACAGGGCTATATATGCGGCCATGGGTGATGAACTTCGTACCAGAGCGGGAAACTTTTACTCTAGTCCCGGTTTGGGTAAGACTCTATTCTCCACCTCTTGATTATTGGCAAACAGAATCGCTAGCTGCCATAGGCAATAAGTTAGGATGGTTTGTCAAAGCTTCTGAAGCCACTAGGAGGGGTAAATATACCTCCTTTGCAAGGATATGTGTGGAGATGGATCTATTTGGAGTTCTTCCAGATGAGGTTATCTTGGAGGTTTTTGATGAGGAATGGGTGCAGACAGTAGACTACAAGCATATTCCATTTAGATGTCATAGATGCCATGAACATGGGCACTTTCTAAGAGACTTCTCTCTTAGTGAAGCAGAGAACAAAAGAAAAACTAACACAATGAAAGACACAGACAGCTTTCACAAAGTAGTTCCTAAAGGAAAAATTGGCAAAAAAGGGCCAAAGCAACACCAAAATGAAGGACAAGAGGTTAGTCAGAATCAGTTCCGAGTTCTTGAAGAGGATGAAGAAATAGCAGTAGAAGATCAAATAATGAATGAAGGTTATGAGAAGAAGGAGAAGGAAGAAGATCATGATCAGACACAGGAAAACAAAAAACAGAAAGGGATCATGATGAGTGATTCAGAGTTGGAAATGGATCAGGAAATGACCCAGAGTGAGATGCAAATGGAGGACAATGAGCTACAGGAGATTCTTGATAGAGAAAACCTAGATCTAGAGGGTTCTTGATTAAGGGAACAACTGGCGGTGTAGAATCACTACCACAGGAAGAGTTCAATCGAATATAGTAGCTATTTTTATGGAAAACTCAGGCAAAGGGTTTGGAGGGAGTAAACCACATTGAAAAACAGAGCAATGAAGGTGTGAAAGCAGTGAAAACGACTCTAGGGTTAGCACCAAGAAATCGAAGAAAAAAAAAAGAGGCAGGAGAAAAGTAGAACGAGGTACTGATGGAATGTGGAAAGCTTAAGGTAGACTCTGGTAAAATGAAAGATCTAACCAGTTACTCCTTTACCAATATGTAATTATGAAGTTTACAACTTGGAATATTAGAGGTTTAGGCAGCAAGAGAAAACAGAGAATGCCGAATAACAGAATGAAACAGGAAGCTCAAGATATAACTTTCGTCCAAGAAAAGAAATGCTCCATTCAAAAGTTAAGGAAAATTCATAGTAAATGGCTTAGTAGATTTGAGTTTCTAGAAGTTAACATAGAAAGTACGGTAGGGGGTATCCTCACTCTCTGGAATCCCCAAAAAATTGGAATAATTGATGCGGAGGCATCGAGGAATTATTTATCAATGTTAATACAGCCTGTAGGAGATAGAGACACTTATCTAGTCACGAATGCTTATGGCCCTCAATGGTTAGATGACAAAATCAGGTTTATAGAATCCTTGGTGGATCTCCAAGTCAGACATGAAGGATTACCTTGGGTCATGGGAGGGGACTTCAATATGATTAGATCTCTCTCGGAGAAAAAGGGGGGTACAAGAGTCTAAATAAATATTCCTTAGCCTTCCAAATCTTTTCAGAAAATATGAAAATTGTAGACATTGAGAAAAACAATGGCCTCTGCACATGGAACAATAAAAGAGGAGGGGATTCCCAGGTAGCCTCCAAGTTAGACAGATTCATGATCTTTGAGGATCTCATGCTTAGAGACAAGGAAATTATAGCAGGAATTCTTCCTCTTGGAGGCTCGGATCACTGGCTGGTTCAAATGGAGATCAAAGGCATAGGTACCCCAAGAAATAGGCCTTTCAGATTTTAAAATATTTGGCTTTCACACCCAGAATTCATCAGCAACATTGAAAAATGGTGGGTGGAAGATTTGCAGATTCAGGGATCAACAATGTTCATGCTACAAAAATGATTAAAGCACATCAAGTTGAAGCTTAAAGCTTGGAACAAGAATGAATTTGGTAATATTTTTGGAGCAAAGATATCCGTGGAAAATAAAATCCTAGAGCTCAACCAAGCTTTAATCAAGGAAGGCTTTGATAAGAACAAAAATGATCAAGTAGAGAAACATCATCAAGAATGGGAAAAGTTGTGTAAACAAGAGGAAATTTTCTAGAGGCAAAAATCAAGAGTTCAATGGCTAAAAGAAGGAGAGTGTAACACTAAATTCTTTCATAGATCCACCATTGCAAACAGGACTCACGATAGGATCTTTTTGCTCAAGGATGAGGATGGGCAGACACATCATTCCCATGAGGAGATAGAAGCAGTGTTAGTGAAGCACTTCCGTGGTATTGCCCAGGAAAACATTTTAGTAAGGGAACCTTTCATCAAAGACTTTACTAAACATATCCCTAAGTTGGTTTCCAAAGAGGATAATTGTAATCTCAACAGACCTATAAATGAAAAGGAGGTTAGTGAGATTCTCAAGGAAATGCAAAATGGTAAGGCTCCAGGTCCGGATGGATTCAATGTGATTTCTTCAAAGCTTGCTGGAATATTGTCAAAAAGGATATTTTAAGGGTAGTGGAAGATTCCAGGCTGAACAGAACTATATTGAAGGCACTCAATACCTCCTTCCTCACCCTAATTCTGAAGCAGGATAATGCTCAAATGCTAGAGAGGTACAGGCTGATTGCTTTATGCAATTTTGTTTACAAGATAATTTCCAAGGTCATGGCCAATAGACTCAAACCTTTGCTGCCTGCGCTTGTTTTGGGGGAACAATCTAGTTATGTGGAAGGCAGACAAATACTAGATAACATCATTCAAGCTCACGAGGTGGTTCACTCGTTAACTAGTAAAAGGAAAGCGGGTATGATCATGCAATTGGACATAGCCAAAGCATATGATAAAGTGAACTGGACATATATCAAGAAAGTGCTTTCCATGTTTGGTTTTGATCATAATTGGCTTAGATGGGTCATGGCCCTAGTGACTTCCTCTATGTTTTCAATTTTAGTTAATGGCTCTCCCTCTGAAATGTTTCTCCCTTCTAGAGGACTCAGACAGGGAGATCCGCTCTCTCCTTTTCTCTTCATCCTCATGATGGAAGGGCTAGGTCGGTCCATTAAGCATGCTAGAATAGCGGGAAAAATTCAAGGACTCTAACTATCATAGAATGGTCAAGTTCTGACTTATCAACAATTTGTAGATGATACCATGTTACAGGGAATTCCCACAGTCAAGGAGGCTCTATCATACAAACCAATTTTGAATGAATTTGCTATCGTAACAGGTATGGAAGTCAATATTTCCAAATCAAAAATATTTTTCTTTAACACCCATATAGCCATTCAGAGAAAGAATTCTTGACTTTCAAAGAGAATCCCTTCCCTCTAAGTATTTGGGAGTTCCTCTAATGGATAAACCTTTGCACAAGAGCATTTGGGAACCGTTAATCATCAAGATGCAAGATAAGGTCAGGAAATGGACAATCATGTCTTTAATTTTAGCTGGTAGACTGGTTCTCACAAAGGTAGTGCTCCAAGCTATCCTAGTCTTCATGTTATTAGCTGTCCTAGCTCCTAAAGGAGTCTTACAGTAATTTAAAAATATCCAAAGAGATTTGTTTTGGGGCAAGGAGGAAGTAAGGAAAAAGTGGGCTTTAGTCTCCTGGGAGAAGATCTGTAAACCCACGAACTAAGGAGGCCTAGGATTGGATGATCTAGAGATTCTCAATAATGTTCTAGGGGCCAAACTTTGGTGGCAGTGGGTTAAGGATCCTAAGGCTCAATGGGTAAGCATTTGGAAGGAAAAATATGGCAGCTCCTGGCATTCTTCTGATATCATTAGAATGTCTGGAATCATGAAGGGCTCTCCCATATGGAACAAGGCCCGAGAGAAGAGAGGGGTGGTTCAAAAAAATAGTTTATGGGAAATCAAAGATGGAGATATAGCACTATTTTGGGAGGACAAATGGAAACAAGAACCAACATTATTGAAAGAGGAATTTTTGGGCCTCAAGCATGAGACATACAACCAAGGATTAGTAAAGGTAAAGGACTTTTGGGTGCATTCTCACAATACAAGAAAATGGAGAATCTGGAGAAATATAGATGGCAGAGAGGAAAAAACCCTCAACAATAGAGTAGAGACCCTTAAGAGGATGCATGATCAGAGGATGATTTAAGTTACTAAAGGGCATGATCAACTAATATGGGGTAACAACAAAGAGGGCAACTTTAATATTAAGGAAGCAAAAGGTAGTCTCCTTGGGCTGGAATCCCAGGCTCCGGTTAAAATCTAGCAGAAGCTATGGAGGCACAAAGGTTGGACGAAGATCAAACTCTTTATGTGGTTGGTTCACCACAGGAAAATCTTAACCTTGGATAATATTAGAAAGAGGGGTATGCTGGGACCCTCCAGATGCCAGCTCTGTGAAGCCCAAGAGGAGACTATGGAACATCTTCTTAATAGTTGCATTTTCACCTCCAGTTTATGGGATATTTTTTCCACCATCTTCATTCAGTCTGATAGAGACAAAGAAAGTATCACTAACACCCTATAGAATTGGAGGAATAATTTTTCGGATTATGAATTTCTTAACTCTGCCTGGGCTCTTGTGCCAAGTTTCATTATATGGAATGTGTGGAAAGAAAGAAACAAAAGAATCTTCAAAGAAGAGAAGAATTCCTCCCTTCGCCTGTTGGAGCAGATCTTGAAAAAACTCAAGGAGACAGTCGACACCACAGTAAGGGATCTCCCCAAAAATCCTCCCTCAGAAGCAGAGTTGAGAATTCTCAGGAAATTAGGCATGCAGGGGCTCATTCCACAAGGTCTAGACAGGGAAATAAGCATGTGGGACATGGTCAAAGAATTCTGGAATCCTCCCCCGAAAGGTTTTTTGAAATATAACATAGATGGAGCTTCAAAAGGTAACCCGGGAATGGTAGGCTTTGGAGGAGTTCTTCGGGATGAAACAAGAAGCATTCTCTCCCTCTTCCATGGTCATTTATGAAAATCCACCAACAACATGGTGGAATTAATGGCCTTGGAGCAATATTTAGAATTTCTGAAACAGGACAACTACCAAAATGTGATAATAGAAGTTGATTCAGAGTTAGTCATCAACGCGACTAAGAGAATTAGTCATGGAACAAGTCTAGAAAAAGTTACAAAGCACTGGAGGTTAATACGTGTTCTGCATAAAATACAAGGACATCTTCAGGGACTATGCATGCTCAGATTCAACCATGTGCGCAGAAAAGCCAACAAACTAGCGGACATTCTAGCCAACCAAGGTGTCAGCTATAAGGATGGTAGAATTTCAATGGAATGGCTCAAAATATCTCAAAGCATCCTAAAAGAACTTTGTCATAACCAGGCTGAAGAGGACAAAGAAGTGTATCAGAACAAAACTAAGGAAGCCAATTCGTAATGAGCATATTTTTGCACGATTCACAATTTTGGGCAGCTAGGGCTACGGTGGAACGCTGGTTAGGGTCAGCCTCAGCAGCTATGGCAATCACAACCCTGAAAAGCCCCGGAGTCCAGTGCAAGGTTTTCGTAGTCCGGAAAAAGGTTGAGAGTAATAGCTAATAACATCTGTTCTGGCGACATCATTTCCCAATTTTCTAGTGTTGGGAGACAAAACCACTTCATGAGTGGTTTTGGAGAAATCACACCACTTTCAAGCCAAAGGTGGTTTTGAAAATTTGGTAACGATTCCATACAATGCATGACACGTGGATGAGGATTGGGTCTGAAAACCACCCTCATCGCAAACTAAAGTTCGGTGACTTTAGGCGTGCGATATTCAGCTCTGCTGTCTGATTCAGCAAGACCGATTAATGATCAGGATTGAGTGTGCAGTTTGGTGGTGTCAAGGGGCTAACCATCTTGCTTTTTCATGGAGTGATATGTATCTCCAACGTCATATTAAAAAAGAAGAATGGACGACAACGATTAAGAGATAGGTTAGGTGTTTTTTTGTATGGTTACATGTGGGAAGGGTTCATGTACCCCACGATTCACGTTCCTTATTTTTGTTTGTACTCTAAAGGGTTTGGCGGGAACTTTTTGGGGTTTGAGGGCTTTGATTTAGATGGGCAACTTCCTATTTTCCTTTAGTCCACTCAGTATGGTGGAAGTGTGTATATATTGTAAAATATGCTTGATTTATTGATATAGAAGGTACGGTTCTTGCTTTAGCAAAAAAAACTATGCCATTTATATTTGTTAAGAGTGGATTTATGTTGAAATGAATTATATTAAGGTTTCATTGAATGAATATAATAACTACGGTGCTTTTGATGGTTCCCTAGACCATCCTTGTAACCTCCCAGGTGTACTCGAACTAGAATGACACATGGAGGCCCTTCCACGGTTGATCTCAGGTTTGTTGATCCTACGGCTTAGGTGATTTGGGGCAGATTTAGGGTAATGGTCTCTGGGCTTACTGTTGTGGTCAGTCAATTATTGCCTTGTTCACTGCAAGGGCGGCTCTGTAAACCTTTTTATCCCTTTCTTCATGTAGCATGGAAACCTATCCATTATTGTCACATGAGATGTCTAGTGTTGCAATTACATAATTCCTTAGGTTTTCCATGACTTACATTGGTTTTATTTAGAAAAAGTCTATCATTTGTTGACTCTCAAGCTTCGGTCTGCTTCATCTAATGGTAGTAAACCTAGCTCAGGACTACTGGTCCCCTTCTTACAGTTTCTTGGTTCTTTACAACTTACGATAGGCACAGGTAATGAGCCTCCTTTCTATCAGTAAAGTCTGGAACTTATTTCTCTTTTACCTCTTCTACAAGGAATGACCAAGGGTTTGTGCTATTTTGGCTACAGGTGTATTGTTCCTTCTTCATGTGATTTCTGATAGTTACTGGTCTCAGAGTTTCAGATTTGACCCGGTCATATGGGTTATCAGGTTGGCTACTGCTCGAATACACAATCTCTTGTTTTAATGGTCCTTCTAGTCTTGTATGGTTCTATTCCACTTAATAGGGTTAAGGGTTTACCTATTGCTATTTAACTCAATGTATGATTTCTATTTTCTGCTGTGTGGTTGTTGGCTATGGAAGGTCTTTATATTCTTGTAACCCAATACTTTTCTTCGTTTTGCTAGTTTGTCCCAAGGCCTACGCAATATTACGATTCTTATTGTATACTGATGTGCAATAGAGGGTTTTACCTATGGGTTCTTGTCTCGAACTAAATGCATATAAGACATAGAATGCTAAGTTATTTGTGGCTATCATTAAATGTTTCTTAAGCCTTTATGGAATCTGTTAGGGTTTGTACAAAACTATTTATTCTCTTAGATTGTGTTGGTTCTTTGGTTCACAATATTTTTTACAAGAGAAAGAGGTTTATTATTACGAAAACATTTCTTGTTGGTTTACTCCCACCTTCAGTGAAATATTTCAATTTGTAAAGTCTGCTAATGTTGGTATTTGTTTAGTTATTGCATGCTCTCATTACAAAATTAATTGTCTGCCATTTACACACTATATTTAACCATAAATACATATATTATGGTCCTAAAAAATCACATTAATTCACCCCTTCCAGGGTTTTAACGCTCAGGGAAAAATGTATCGGTTCCATGTTATGAGAATGTTATTTCCCAAATAATTTATAGCCCAAGATTTCTATTTCCATGCCATATTCGTTGACAGATAATTTCTACAATTATATTTTTAATTAACCCCAATTGTCCTATTTTTTGTGCATTTACTAGTTGTTCTTCTAATATTACATGGTATGGTTTACATAAGTGAAGGAATTAGGTTTTTTATTAATAGTTTCATTATTTACTACGGGGCTTGTCTCCATCCTAGGATTGTCATTGAGATTGTTGGAACCAGCTCGGCCTCACGGCTAACCCAAGTAACAGACAGGCTCAATGATTTCGTTATGCACAGAAAGAGAATCTAGATCAATTTATCAGTTCTATGCCCTTCATTAGATTTTCACAATTCGACTATGTCCCAAGCTATCTAAGACCTTGATTCCTTCAATACTAACATTAATTACTGAAACATTAGACTTCTAAAGATTAAGAATTAGGCCTTCCATTCATGGTTACATTGCATGTGTCAGTCCCTTCTGCTTTCCAATTAATCAATCTGAACCATATCTCATTATTCAAAGGTTTTACTCCTGTCTTTCTTCAGTAGTGGAGGTATACTAAGGACTTGAACTAATACTCATAGAACTTCTTGCTCTAATGAGACCGACACAAGTGTTGGGTTTATGCTAGAATCTGTCTCTCTAGCAGAACTCTATCTTTTTGAGAAGTTCCTCTTATTAATATCCCTCCTAATCTGGAAGACAATTTCCAATCATTGTTCTACTTCGCTATGAATTGTACATATCACTAAATAGTTGCATCTCAATCACAACAATACTCTCAGGTTATTTTCTGAAACATCTCCCATTATTTATCATAAACGTTCAACTAATAGAATTCACATTAAGCACCATAAATTATTTTCAATAATAGGAATCTTTAAGAAATTAAGAAACAAAGACAATTACCACTGCAAGATTTAATTCCCTGTAAATACTATAAATTAAATAACATAAGTATATAGTCACAAAATACTTTGGACACTAAAATTCTCTACTTATCTGTGAATTCTTCAGCTTGTTAGGAAAGTGTAATCAGGATGAGACCACGCCTCTCTTCCAATGGAACTGACAATTGCGTCTAGGTTCCCCCCTAACACTCACTTTCCAGGAAAGTTGGATACTAACCTCTACCGGTTAAGTTCTCAAACCTCAGGACCACCTAGTCCAGCCTGAAACACTCAGATTTTCATATGACTAGAGAGTTTCCACTATCCCAGATACAACTCGGGACAACACTCCCACAACATTCGCATTCCTTATCCTCTTTACTCAAGTGGTTCTGCCTCATTCTCGTGGCTAACCCCTTCTCGTCCCTCAAGAGATATTTCATCTCTAGGCCCAAAATGAAAGGAATAACTACCCCCAATTGTCTTTTGGAAGTTTTAATTAGTTAATGAGTCTTCATCCTTATTCCACTTCTTACCAGCTTTTTAGAATCAACACATAATAAAATTAATTATTGTTTTTCATAAACTGTTTTCCTCCTTTTACTTGCAACTAACAGTAATAACACTATTAACAATAATTCTAAAATTTACTTCAACATCTGAGGGTGTTACATCTTCCCCCCCTTGAGCAGAACACTATCTCTGGTGTTCATTCCTTCCCTTGGAACAGGCTGGAATATGCTTGTTGCATGACAACCTCGTCTTCCTAGGTGACCTCTTTTGGGCTAAAGTGCTTCCATTACATTTTAATGTAGATGATAGCTCACTTCCGCAACATCATTTCTCTTTGATCAAGAACACGTAGAGGCTCTACTAGAAATTCCCCATCCAGTTCGACCTATTAGGCATCATTAAAATCATTAGTTTACATGTCTTCAACGCTAATACATACAATTTTAGAATTTAATTTATACTTACTTGTACATCTTTCCAATTAATAATATGTCTAGGATCATACACATACCTCTTTAACACATAAACATGAAATACATTATGAACCCTTATATAACTTGGAAGAGAAAGTTGATAGGCTACTGGACCTATTCTTTATAAGAGTAAGAAAGGTCCATGTTAGGTCCTATACTACTAGTGTAGACCCTTATTGTTATTAGTGAAACCCCCTTATTGTATTGTTGTGCCCATATAGTCCCCATATTGTTATTATTGTGCCCCATAGAAGCCCACTATTGTTATTGTTGTACCCTTGCAATATTATTGTTATGTAGGCTCTTAATTCTATCTCAAATAGGTGACATTGGGAAAATTGTCACAACTTTCTCTCTGAGCATCAGATTCAAATTTAGTAAAAAGTGACAGAAAGAGGTGGATAGAAGTTTGTTTAGTATTACTTTCAAGGCCAAAGGTAAAAACAATAACACGTGGCACTTCGTACAAGTTCACTCTACTGAACCAGTCTATAATCAGGCCATCATGGGAGAATGGGCATAACTCTTTCTTGAAGAATCCAATCTTGATCTAACCTATGTGGTTGGAAAGACAACTAAGAGGGCTACTACAAGCCAAAATTTTAGAACTTGGATATTTGAAATTACAGATTTACAGTCATTTAAATATTGAGCTCCTAAAAGAAAGAAAAAGCATGACTCGAATCAAGAAAATAGAAACACCTAGTAAGAAAAATTGGATGGATGATTTGAAGAATGTGATAGAAGCTAGGATAAATAGTGTTATCTGTCATTGAAGCTAATATCGATGGTGTGGAAGCAAATTTGAAGAAAGGCATGGAATATTTGAAGAAAGACATGGAAGGTTTGAAGGAAGGTGGGACAAAGTTGCTACAAGAAATGCCTCCTAATGGTGAAAAGGTAGTAGAGGAAACTCATGATGAGAACAAAAGAAATATTAATCATGATTTCATAGAATATAGCATTGGATTGAAGACCCACCATATTCCAAAGATCGATTTGAGGAAGATTGATGGCAAGGATCCCGTAACATGGATACTACATATGGAGAAATATTTTGATCTCCATAATGTGAAAAACACACAAAATGTATGTATTGTAACTTTATATTTAGAATCCAGTCAGTTTGCATGGTATCGATCACTTTGATCTCGTAAGAAAATGGTCACTTGGTCCATTTTTATGGAGGAAATGATAGCACATTATGAGGATACAAAGAGAAACACCTTCTTTAGCCAATTGATAAATCTCAAACAAAAGGGTTCTATGGCAGAGCACATTGAGGACTTCCAAAACTTGAATATTAGGGTAACCTCTATTTGAGAGGAGCACATGATTGGTGTATTAAGAGGGATTTTAAAAGATAACATAGAACATTAGGTTCACCTTTGGGAACCTGATTTATTGGAGAAGGCATTCAAGGTGGCAAGAAAAGTTGAAAGCAAAATTATGGCAACAAGGAAGTCTACCACTCATCACTATAAATATGGAAGTGTTGTTACTCCTAGTCTTCTAAAACCTACAAGGTTGACACCACAATAATTGGAAGAAAAAAGAGGAAAAGGGTGTTGGCTACGTGGGGCCTGACCTAGGTTCAACAGTGAGTTTGGCCAAGCAAATCCCAATAGTATTGGCCCTTTCGGCAACAGTCCGTGGAGCGCGGACTGAGGTCTCACTTGAAGTAGTATGGGAGGGTGCTGGAACCATGTTTTAGCACCTTAGGGATGTCTTGATCAGGGTTCTGGAGGTTCGCAATCCTAATCGGTGCTCTGCACTCCTCTGCATAGCCTTCTATTCTTCGCAACCTGTGCGCCCTTTGTGAATACCATGTTATTTTGATTCGATACTTACTGCAATATTATTGCTTAGTTTATGCGGGCCCAATATTCTTATTACTTTTTCAACTTTCAGATTAGCGCACGTACTTAAAAGCAATATAAATGCATAAATATAAGCAGAACATGGAAATACAAATATACAAAAAGATGCACAATATTCTAAATCAATCTTATCTTTATTAATACTCAAGTTCAGTTACAGACCCGACTTCGCCCTGTGCACTCAGCTGTAGGGGTCCGCACACTCAACTGTAGACTCTACTAGGCCTCTACGCACTCAGCTGTAGAGCCTTTACCTATCATTATGACCCAATACCTTCAGATCTACTTCTAACTTCTAACCATGTGTTCGCATATGTCTATTACTTCTCAAAAACTAAGACTCCCTTTACACTTAGAGCCTCGCTCTATTTATACAATCCCATGGTTTGCGGATGATGGGTAGGCCAACACACCTTACATTAAATTACATTATCTTAGGGTGGACAACCCTAGACTCTTATGCTCTGTGCCCACATTTCGCGGGGTATTTACATTACACTTGACTAAAATTTGGGCTTAAAGCCCCAAAAACATGCTATGGGGGGATCCATTGCCTAACAGACCCCGAACATAATCATCCTGACTCATCTCGAGTCACTCTGCTAGTGCGTCAATATTTGTGCGAAGTTCTTCTAATTGTGTCTGGGTTGTACGAAGGTTTGTAGCACACTACTCTGTCGTCCACTGGATCTCCTCCATTTCTGCTTCTAAATCATTTGTGTCTGACTTGATTCTCTACTTTGATGTTAGCTTCTAGTACCTATGTTTATATTCCCACACCTAGGTCCGGCTTTTCATGTCGCAAAGACTGTGCTTTGGTCGGTTAGTCAGGCAGCCGGCCCACCCGTGTAAGGCTTCAGGCGATTGCCATTTACTCTTCCTGGGAAGGATTCTCCATTAAGTTTGACTAGCTAGACCACGCCTCCACCTGTGACCTCTTTTACCACATATGGTCCCAACCAATGCATTCTAAATTTTCCAGGAATTTTTTCAAACTTGCTGTAATACAACAACACTACATCATTTACCTTGAATGTGCGCAACTTGATATGGCGATCATGCCAGGATTTCTCACGTTGTTTCTGCAACTACTAATGGAATGCTGCCAAAAATCATTCTTGCTCGATTTTATCCAATTGTGTGAGCCTCTCTTCCAAGGCTTCGCGGTCTGACATGCCTGTAAGTGCTGCTATCCGCAAACTGGGTATGATGTATTCCATTCGCATGAATGCTTCCATGCCATAGACTAACCTAAAAGGTGTCTGTCCTGTCAATTTTTTTCATGTGGTTATGTATTCCCATAATACGGCAGGTATGCGCAAGTCCCAGTCATTTTGCTATGCATTACATACTTTGGTAAGTGTCATCTCCAGAATTTTGTTGAATGCTTCTACTGTCCCATTAGCTTGCGGATGGTACAGTGTACTTTGCTCATGATACACCTGCAATTCCTTGGTGAGTGCGCTGATGGTTTCATTCAGGAAGTGCATTCCGCGGCCACTCATTAAAATTTTCGGGCAACCAAACTGTGTCAACACAATATCAAAAAACAATTTCGCAACTGTAGTGGTCGTGCAGTCCTTAACCAACTGTGCTTCCACCCATCGAGTTAGGTACTCTGTCGCGGTGATGATGTAGCATGCACCCGTTTTTCACTAAGGTTTGATTGGTCCCACAAATTCAATTGCCCATTTTTCGAATGGCTACATTGTCATTTGTGGATTGAGTGGCATCTCATCCCATCGTGATGGTTTCGTAGTCCTTTGACATATGTCACAGGCCCAACAATGTGCTTTCGAATATTGATGTAGGGTTGGCCACCATAGCCCAGTGCGGAGAATCTTTTGTGCCATCGCGCGTCCTACATAGTCTCCTCCTGCAGCCCCCCCATGTGCTTCCACGAGGATCTATCCTCATTCAAATTTAGGTACATATCTTCGCAATATTTCATTGTTTCCCATTATGTAGAGGTGCCCCGTGATGACAGAAAAGTCTGTGCCGCACACCACTAATTCCTTCTTCTGCTAGACTAAATATTCCTTCATCGCAGTCCCTGTGGTTAAATAATGGATTATATCTTCGAAGTGGCTATCCACGATGTGCACTGCAAAGAGCTATGCATCAGGTAGTCCTTCTTCCAAATTTTTTGGCTCCTCACTGGTCTCAATTCGTGATAAGTGATCTAGTCCTGCATTTAGGCGTCTTGGCTTTAAGATGACCTCAAATTCATATTCTTGAAATAGTAAATAGTGCTCGCCAAGTAAATAGTGTCGGTATTTCTAGAGCACGTATACCATTGCCAACCCTTCACACTCAGTAGTAGAGTAGTTTTTTTCGGTTTTAGACAACAACTAACTAGCGAATGCAATCGGGTGATCCATGCCTTCTGTGCCTTCTTGTGTAAGCACAACTCCTAGTGCAATACACGATGCATCAACATGTACATGAAATTATACATCCCATTTTGGGAAGACCAAGATGGGAGCAGATGCTATTTTCTCCTTGAGGACATCCAAACTTTTCCTACAATCATCATTCCAACAATATGTAGCATCCTCTTTCAATAGTTTTTCCATTGGCGCTATTATTTGTGCATAGCTCTTAATAAATTTGCGATAGTAACCAGTGTGCCCCACAAGTAGTGCGTAGTTGTTCGACACTTCGTGATGCTTCCAGATTGAGAATAACAACAATCTTCACAGGGTCTACCATCAGGCCTTGTTTGTAGACCACATGGCCGAGCAGGTTTCCAAAGGGGATGAGGAAGGTGCACTTCTTAAGATTCAGCGCAATCTGGTGTCGTCGGCAAGTATCCAACATCAAACATAAGCTCACTATATGGTGTTTAACTAACCCAAATATAGTCCAACCATCCGGATAGACCTCCAAGAACTTGTGGATGTATTACAGTTGTGATAGAAAATACGCTAAAGGTCATAATTGTGTTGAGAAGAAATTAATTTACATAAATTTTTAAGAGGTGGAAGAAAAGGATCAAGGAATATCAAAAGAAGAGGAAATACACCAGGAAATAACCCCAGAGAAAGAAGAAATGAATCTGACCATATCTTGTAGTGCATTGGAACTTTATGGATATCATCCACCATCCATCACATCATATTTAAGACAAAATTCTAAGATTCAAGCAACGAAATATCACATCGAGCATCAACAACAAGTTCTCCGAATATTAAAGGGTAACCTCACTTTGGCGCAAAATTGAATGAAACAACATGCAAATAAACATCATAGAAAAAGAAGTTTTGATGTAGGTGACTGGGTATTTTTACAGCTTCCACCATACAAACAAATGTCCCTCAAGCAAGCTAAGAAGTATAATAAATTATCACCAAAGTACTATAGTCCTTACAAGGTGTTGCAAAATATTGGTACTATGACATAGAAATTGGAGTTTCTTGCATCTTCTCGAGTGCACCTAGTTCTCCATGTTTCATGTTTAAAGAAGGTTATAAGTGAGATGCTCCTAGTTCAAACAATATTGTTGGAACCTGACAAGGAAGGAAAAATCATATTGGAACCTGCAACAATCATGGAAAAAAGAACGCGGCAACTACAAAATCAATCAATTTCAAAATATCTCATCAAGTGAAAGAACTTAACCATTGAAGATTCCACATGAGAGGATGAGAATTTTATACAGAAGCATCTAGAGCTACTAAAGCATTGAAGACAACTCTTTTTTGGAGAGGGGCATGTTAGGTCCCTATACTACTAGTGTATCCCCTTATTGTTATTAGTTCAAACCCCTTATTGTATTGTTGTGCCCATGTAGTCACTATAGTTTTATTATTGTACCCCATAGAAGCCCACTATTGTTATTGTTGTGCTCTTACAATATTATTGTTATGTTGGTTCTGATTATATTGTGACCACTTAGACTCCTATATATAGAAAGGAGATCATGTCATTTGTATCATCCAAGAATTGTTAATTTGTGTAATGTAAATAGGGTTTCCCCCTCGAAGAGGCTTATTTTGAAGGCATTGATCTATCTCTTCTATTTTGTGAGTTGGTTAAATAACAGTCCACAAAATCAAGGTGCTAGCTTAGCGCAACTACCCCATTATAGGGTGCTCTTCCTGGGTTTTATACGAACATAAACGTGATCTCCTATCTAGAATTCTTTGTAAGTTATTATTTTATCTACATATGCTTTCTGCCTATCCTAAGCAACCTTAAATTCTAGTGGACCTTCTTGACCTCCAATTCCATTGCTGCCAACATGTCCTGTCCTAATATCATTTTATTTTCTAGACCACTCCAGTTAGTAGTTGTTCGACACTTCCTGCCATATAATACCTCATATGGAATCATTTTCAATGATTCATTGTAGTTGTTATTATAGGAAAATTCAACCAAATGAAGATATTCCTCCCATTTGGTTGGTTGGTTGCTACATTACATACATTCGTAGCATATCCTCCAAAACATGGTTTACTCGCTTAGTCTGTCCATCTGTTTGAGGATGATAGGCAATACTAAAATGAATTTTCATGCCTAACCCTGTAAAGAGGGATTTCCAAAATGCAGACGTAAACTTTACATCCCTATCTGAAATCACCACTTTTGGCATGCTATACGGCCGAAATATTTCCTTCTAAAAGTATCTGCAATTTCCACAGTTTTATAAGTAGATTTAATAGGAATGAAATGAGCATTTTTACTTAATTTGTTCATGACCACCACCATGATGGAATCATGTTGTTTGTGGGTTTTGGGTAATCCAGTTATAAAATCCAGTTTAATTATCTCCCACTTCCATTCAGGGATAGGAAGTGGATGGAGTAAACCAACGGGGTGCTGATGTTCAACATTAATTTGTTGGCATTCTAGACATTTGGCTAGATATTTCGTGATATCTTTCCTCATCCCAGGCCAAACATATCCTCTTTTTATTGCAGTAAATAAATTTTGATACCCAGAATGGGTAGCATAAGGGCTACAATGAAATACTTCCTGTAACATTTGTTTAAAGATCACTTGATTAGGTACATAGACCCTCCCTTTCAAAGTTAACAATTTTTTTCATTGATGCCATATTTGGATTGATTTCCAAAATCATACATCTATTTATTTTGTTGCCACAAAAATTTATATTCGGGGTCCTTAAGAGCAACTTCTTTAAGTTATTCAGACATATCAAATTCAATATGATGGTTCTTAATTTCATACACATGTTTCACTTTTTGCTTAAGGAATTAGCCATTGGTTCTCTTTTCCTTTGAGATGTTTTATTATAAAGTCAAATTTGCTCAAGAAAGCAATCCATCTAGCTTCCCAAGAATTCAGGCTAGGCTGCTTAAATAAACTAGTTAAACTACTATGATCAGTCATTAGTATGAAACTCTTCCCCAATAAGTAGTGGCACCAAACCTTCAAATCATGTACTACCGTAGTATGTTCTAGGTTTTATGTTGAATACCTTTTCTCATGCTCTTTCAACTTCTATGATTCATAGGCTGTTACTTTTCCATCTTGCAATAAGACACCTCCTACCCATTCTTCACAAGAATTTGTACATACTACAAATTCCTTCTCGGGGTCTGCAACTTTTAACACTAGGGAAGAAGTTCATAAATGTTTCAATTGGTAAAAATTGTGTTGACACTCAACTGCCCATTTAAAAATTCTTCATTTCTTTTATAGACTCATCACGGGGTACACAATTTTGTAAAATCCTTCAATAAAATGTCGATAATAACCAGCCAAACCCATAAAGGACCGTATATCTACAACATTTCTAGGAACATACCACTCTAGGATAGTTTTGATCTTTTTTGGATCAACTGTAATTCCTTTAGAGGATATTACATGTCCTAAATACTAGATTTGTTCTTTAAAAAAGTCACATTTACTGAATTTGGCATAAAGCTATTTTTCTCTTAGGATTTGTAGGACGATTCTCAAATGTTCCTTGTATTTTTCAACATTTTTTGAATATATGAGAATGTCATCAATAAAAATTGGAACAAACTTATTCAAATAGGGATGAAAAATTCCATTCATTAAACTCATGAAGGTTGCAGGGACATTAGTAAGCCCAAAAGGCAATGCAATGAATTGATAATGGCCATAGTTTGTCCCAAAGGCAATCTTACAAACATCCTCATCTTTAATTCTGATTTGATGATACCTTGATCACAGATCGATCTTAGAGAACACTGAAGGACCTTTAACTTGATCAAGCAAGTCATATATTCATGGAAAAGGGTACTTATTCTTGATAGTCAATTTATTTAGTTACCTGTAATCAATACACAGACGCAACATTCCGTCTTTCATTTTTACAAATAACACTAGTGCTCCCCATGGAGATACACTTGGTCGAATATACCCTTTGTCTAATAATTCCTGTAGCTGTAACTTTAACTCAGTTAGGTTAGGTATACTCATATGGTATGCTGCTTTTGATGCTGGGGTAGCTCGATGAATGAGTTCTATAGTAAATTCAATGCTTCTTTTTGGTGGTAGTCTTGGTATTTCTTCAAGAAACACATCAACAAATTCCTGAATGATGGGTATGTTTTCTAAAGAAGCTAACTTATCCCTGGTGTTAGCATAACCCACCTGAATAGAAAAAAATTGGCAGCCTTTTCTAGCACATTTCTTCAGCTGATTAACGAAGATGGATCACAACTTAACATTCCTTTTAATTCCCTAGATTTCTTGTCTACTTCCCTCCTCTGTGAGGAAACTAACGGTTTTGTCTTTAGAGTTTACTAGGAACCAATGTCCCTCTAGCCAATCCATTCATATCAACACATCATAAGATCCTAAAGGTAATATATTCAGATTTAACTTAATCTATTGCTCTTCGATATCCACAGGAAATCTCTCCACTTTTGTGTCACCTTAAATTTCACCCTAGTGTCCAATTGCACTAGCCATGAATTTTTAAACTTAGTACCTGACATGTGACACAACTCAACTATTTTTGGACTAACATAACTAAGAATTTCTCCTAGGTCAATTAAAATAGACAATTTTGTTAGCTATCTTACCTTCAAACTCTACCATGGCAGGTTGATATTCCGCCTGATGATCCTTCAGAGCAGCATTAATCTTTAGGATATTTCTAGCCACATCTCCTATCATAGAGGCTTCTTGAATGCTTGTAGTAAGTTTGGTTTGAGTACGATGAGGGTAATTCTTATAGTTGTGGATTCCCCAAAACCCCAACATTGCAGGGGAGGTTTTTGCGACTGTCCCACTTCAAATTTGTTTGATTCTTCGACGAGCTTAAACTCATTCACTTCTCTTCTCTATTGCTACCATTTTCCCAAATTTCCTCAAATGGGTTTCATGGATCTTGATTTTGTTCCACTGGGTTTGGTGTTTCTATGGTTACTCGGAAAATTCCTTTGTCCTTTCTTAACTGACCAACTTTTACCACTTTCTTCTTTATTCCACATCTGCTGATAACATATACGATCCTTTCTTATGGTTTCGTTCATCATCTTGGGTTTATTGAACTCCAGCCTTTCCTTCATAAAATTTGGTAGACTGCTAATAAAATGCTACACTTTTTCCTTTTCTTCCTGTATCTAAGGAATGTAACGTAACTAATAAGTGAATTTAGTTATAAATTCATCCATGGACTTTTGTCCTAATTTCAAATCATGAAACTCCTTTTCCTTGATAAAACCTTTCGGTTAGATATTTGTCCTTAATGTATTTTTGGAAGGTGTCCCAAGTCACCACCTGCTCATCGATGTTGTGGATTGTTTTTGTTTCTTCCCACCATGTCATGCGGAAAGAGTTATTTTTGCTGACAAAACTAACCTCCCTAGGAGTCTAAGACTCTCTAGTGACAAACAAGACAATTAAGAGCAATCCTTCTCTAAACATACATTATTCTATGAGAAACCAAGTGTTTTTCGATCCTACCTCAAGTCCAACGCTTGTTGCAGCAGTCCAGCCTCGTCGATCCAGATGAGCTCCTCCTTCACTTTGAAACCTGCATACACTAACAATCAAACGATTACATAACACCTGAATATTCCATAAAACAAAGCATATTCAACATATAGACCAAGGAGTATATGAAACAATTCATTAACAACAAATCATTGAGAAGAATGGACTTATTTGTATTAAGGAAACAAAAAAGAAACCATTACAACCTGAGCCTTGGTGTTGGGCAAGTTCCTCCCAGGGTCCAGCAAGAGTTTTCCTCTACTTTGACAAGCTCACCCACTTCCAAATGAAACAAGAAAGGATGGTAATCTCTCCTCACAAGCTTACAATGGAAGTCCTAATTCCAGCAGCATCTACCCTTTGGAATGTTCAACTTTCAACCTTCCCTCCCTTGGCCCAATGCCTGTATTTATAGTGTTCTAGAGGAAGTTATTCAGTTCCAACATCAATGGGATACTCCCTCTTTTGGATGGGGTAGCTCCTCTCTTGATGGGATAAGTTCCTCTATCATAGGGATGCATGAACCGTCTGGAGGCGCTCAATACACGTCAAACACTCTTCTAGAAAGCTCTAGAAGTGACCACAAGTAACTTTTTTAAGATGAAACTCGCGCCTTTTGACCTTTACAGGAGTACGCACCATCCCTTGACTTACAGAGCATACAAGTACGTAGGTACAATGAGCTTGGGATGCGTACACGCAGGCAAGGTAGAGAGAACCTGCGTACCCAGAGATAAACATGATTTTTAATGACTTTCTCTCTTTTTTGAAGTTTGACATGAAGAGCAGAAGTATAAGGCTTGACAAGGAGGATAATATGACTATTGATGGAACCATATTAACTGCAGATAGTCATGGTGACAAATTTCAGTGTAACACCTACCTATGGGAATATTGCAAGGAATCACAGTGGATATCGAAGGAGCAAGCACACTAGCAGATTTTGAAGTGATAGAGATTGTTAATGACAACAATCCCTACCCTGCACTATTAGGGATAGATTGGGCCACTGATATGAAGGGGGTGATAAATATGAAGAAGCGCAAGATGATTTTTGAGAAAACGTATCTGTGCATAGTTGTACCTTTGGACCCCACAGAAGGATCACGCTACACAGAGCCAGTGTGTGACTATGAAAGTGACGTGATTTGGATTGCGTATACAAGATAACCATGTGAGAGTAGGACCGGGTAAATCCAACCACAGATGGATGGATCTCATGGGAGTGCGAAATCTCTTATACATCGGATTCTGACGAAGAGATATAGCGACGACAAAACTGGTTACACGAGGTAACCACACTAAACTATAACATGATGATGAGATTGTTATGCTTCGTATCAATGGAGGTAAGGGATCTACCTATGTATGATGGGTTAAGTGAGGTAGATGACTTCCTAAACAGATTCGAAAGGAATGTGCTGGAACAATAATGCTTTCAGACTTTGAAATGGGTACTATGTACTACGCCTGTAAGGGGGTCGGCTACGCACCAAGGAAGCTTTGAGGACTGGTGTGAATTTAGGACAATGATGCACACGTGGTTTGGGAAGCCTCAGATGCAATTAATAGACAATATTTCTAGATGGAGCAATCCGCACATGCACCTGTCCAGATGGATACAAGCATATTTTAAAAAACCTATGTGGATGCGCACAAACTTTGTGTTAGGAGACACGATCAGTAACCATGTACAGTGGAGGCAATTGGACCAAAGACCCCCCCCCCCCTGGTTGGAACAATGAAGTATGGAAAGAATGAATGTGTAGAAGGTTATCCATGCAGAAGCCTTTAACAAAGTATGCAAAGCACTGAATAAGTTATATGGTGCTCAATGGATTGATTGGGACTTGCGCGTACCAGTAGTTCTGTGGGCTTATAGGACCACGTACAAGAAACCGACGGTGCAGGAACCTCCAAGGCTGGAGTATGGACTGAATGCTATAATCCCCATAGAGTGTAAAATGGCTAGTCCGCACATGGTGGCACTGATAGATAGGACAACTCGCGAAGCCCTAAAAGAAGGGATCACATAGCGCAAACAAAGTAGAATGGTTGGGACCTAAGGAAGAATCCGACAAGATGATCTTAGGCTCCAAGAACTTATGAAAGAATGGGTGCAATTAAGGAAGAAAACTGCTCTGGTGGAAACGAATTCAAGAAGATTGAGGATGACATAAAGGAAGATTTTCTTGATAAGAAGACTAGGGTGATAAAATAGGGTGCACATGATCACGTTGAAAAATTTGTGGACTATTGCTAAGAGTTGATCAGCCTGATGCCTTGGATTAGACCACATATTACTAAATGGATTAACCATGGTGGTGCACTGTAGATGATAAAATGTGTGACACAACTAGTAACAATAAAAGGTGGATGTTTTCCAGGAAAAGTGCTGAAGGATTGGTTGGAACCTTATGCAGGTGGCGCAACCACCTAACTAGCCATAGGAAGTACAGTCTTAGCACTCCACAAAGTTGAAAGGGAGCACGGGACTATAAACTACTCTACCTAGGTGTTACGTGATGATGGAGCTACATGCAGGAGTAAAGTGTCACAAGGTCCGCGACCGCGGAAGGGGGGTTGTGCTGCCACATGGGTTGGCCAAAAAGTGGCCGTTGGAGTCACTATTCACGATGTGATGTTCGACTTGAGACCAAATGGAGTGGGCAGAAGGAATTTAAGACACACTTTATGTCAAAGATTTGGGAAAATATGCTGCCAAGGGAGCATTAATGAACCAAATTTTGGGGGAATGGTCGAATTCAAATTCAGAAGACGCTATAAATTACAAAGGGCTGCCCAAAAAACACAACTTGGTCATTTGCAAATTGAGCTATCACATGCCCCATGTATTCTGAGCCGAGACCCATTTTCCTTGTGCAGAGCATTGACTGAGCCCTGGATTAAGCAACTAAGAGATTTCTGGCCAAGCAAGATGGCAGCATCTGAGGAAGCTAGGGAAATTGCAAAGATGAACACCGAAGAGGTCGCGTAGGCCCTAACTATGGAAGATACCCTTGAAGGCACCAGGATTGTGGTAGAAATCCCTAAATCACTGTGCACACCAAGGCCAAAGAAGGACAAATAGTGGATGATACCGGTGCGTGTGTCCCTGTGAAATCCACTGGCACTAGAATAACGATGGAGGAAAAAAGGAAAGCAGTTAAATTGGAAACCGATGAGGAGGAGGAAGACTTGGAGGACCTCATAATTGAAGAAGACAAGGATGAGGGAATGGAAGTAGAAATTGAGGCTGCGCACCATCCAACCAAGCTGCCTGCATATATCCCTCAAGGGAAGGGAAAGGCAAAAGTACCCAAGGATCTCAACAAGAGAAAGAGCTCTCTCCAAACTTTACTCCTCTTAGATGACATCACCTTTGAGGGCACACACCTAGGATGGGTGCCAAGCTTGAAATTTGAAGATTGGAATCTCGCTAACCATAAGACGTTTCCTCATCTAGAGACCGCATAGCTCATGAAGACCAAGAAAAACACCATGGTTGGGGTTATCAAATTGGAGCCGCGAAAGTGGTTACACAGAGTAGAAAAGGCAGGATTATTAAGCCTACTTTGGGTGCCACATTTCCACCGCACCGCAGTGACGATCTTTGTCATCAAGCAGCTACTTTTCCTAGTGCTTGGTGTGTGTTTGTCACTGTAGGAGCCCATCCCCATCATGGACCACTTAATCCATCAGATTACCCAGCTTCCGTGCAAAGGAGAGGACCCCCCAAATGTCTCGGAGGGAAAAAGAAATGATTTGGCCATCGTGAAGGACATGAAGAAGAAATACAAGCTGGAGTAGGTGAAACAGGGCTACACCATATCCAGCATGAACAAAAAAGTAGTTAAAGTGGTGACCCAGATACTGGCAGGTAAGATCATGCGAAAGTGTCATGCGGACAAGGTGCCTACACCGGTGGTTACACATGCTGAGCAGCGTGCAGAGGGGGTATAGTTTAACTGGTCCAAGTTCTTATGCAAAGAGTTCCTGGAAAAATTTTCTGAGGCCTAGGAACAAGGAAAAATGTTCCACTATGCATGGCTTCTATTGTCCATAGTACTGGTGGTAGGAGAATTACCGGAGGACAACAAGTTCCCCATAATTGACAGGGATGTGTCGGAGGCCACAAAGTACGCTTCATTGTCGTCCACGAAATATGTGAACTGGATCCGCGACAATAATTTATTTTGGGTGTTCATGGAGATGAACATCAAAATGGTGATTAACCACAAGCCACAGTTATCACCCACTATCTACAATAGCTTGCAAAGTTTTGTAGAATTTAAAGTGGACTTCCACAACATATATATCAGAGTATGCAACGAACCAGCCAAGAAATGGAGCAAGCTAGCCTTCATAGCCACAGATGATGTAATTTTAAATGTAATGGAGACATCACTACCGGAGTGGCATGCCACAAACATCGCAACAGTGGAAAAGTTTATTGTGCAAAAGAAAAAAGAGGAGGCCAAACTACCGATGGCACAGTTGGCAGAGAAGAGAAGGCAATAAACAACAGTAGCAAAAGTGCAGGAGGCACGGGATGCTACGTAGATAGTAGCGGGGCAAAAAAAGGTCGCAGCAGTAGCAGCACAAGAAGCAGGCGGGAGGGCTTGTGAGGGCCAAAAGTCACCTTCAAATTGGCAGAAAGAGATGGAAATAGAGGAAGAAGAGGGAGGCATGGACCCACAAATAATGTCAACACTATTGAAGCGCTAACACCTAAGTGAGCGGACGAGCCTGCGCGAAAAGGTTAAAGGATCCAAGCTATCGATTGACCCAATCATCCTTATTGAGTATGTTCTACATGACATAGGCGAGACAATGCACAACATCACCACTGAGGCCCTCTAGAACTTCACGGAGGAGAATCACATTGTGTTGGGGTCCCTCAAAGCACAGATTTAGGAGTTTCAAGCGTGCACTACTTAGGCTAGTACCCTTTCGACCAACCTCACAGTAGGGACAACTGCCACTGATGAAATTCTACATGCTCAGACAACCAACACCATAGTGCTACCAGAGGGGGCACTGGTTATAAACGAGGTCGACAGGCCTATAGTTAGTGCACTAAAAGGGATAGGGATCAACATGGCTACGCTCCCACAGGAGACGCTCTATGTTCTGCAGGATGGGATTACTACAGAACCACGGGATAGGGAGAGCCGCGTGTTGGAAGTGCTGAGCAAGAGAAAGATCAACATGGAGCAGTTGAGATTGCAGCGTGATGAAGTGGTGTTTCAGAATAGGAAAATGGTATAGGTACTAGAAGAAGCCTGTCAGATGGTCCCTGAGTTGGCCATCCCAACAGATGCACCAGCAGAGGCGCACATCCAGAGACTAGAAGTAGGGGTATGCAAGGCATGAGAATAAATGACCAAGGTTCAGCTGGAGCTAAACCTTCACATAGTAGAGATGTGGTTGAAGGCGTGGCCATCTAGCCCTCTGGAAGTAAGAGAACAGTGTGTTAGAACTATTACATCATGGATGGAAGAGATAAGTAGTACAGTAAGGGACTGCACTAGGATGTTGGAAGAGTCATTCAAGGTCCTCACTAACCTACAGGAGGACCCTAACATCCAATGCTTAGAGACAAAGGCGCGTGAGCTCCAGCAGTAGTATGACAGTGTCAAAGGGAAAACATAGATAGTGGCCCTTACTGAGAGGTTTGCATGGATGAAGTAGGCCAAAGCGTTGAAGAACAAGTGGATGTAGCAGGGCATAGAGAAGCAGTCTTGAAGGCACACATTTAGCCTTGGATCAATGATGCCTTCATCATTACAACAACAATTGAAGACAAGCATGTGCAAATGCAGGGGGTGCAGGAATAGGTCCATGGAAGCAGTACAGACACCATGGTCTTGGAACAACATGTACAGGACATTTACCAGGCAACCACTCAGTGCACTACCAACCTTGTAACTATTTGGGTAGAGTTGGCAGGACTCCATGCGAAGATCTCCGCATCGACAGAGTGACTCAAGGGAGAGTCACGATGTTTATATTGAGGGCATGTTAGGCGTGGAACCCCCCCAAGGAATGTTTTTTGTCTTAAAGCCTAAGTTTTGTAATGTAATGTCAGTTTGAAAGATCTACCCATGGTCTACAGACCATGGGATTGTATAAATAGAGTGAGGCTCTAAGTGTAGAAATCAATTAGTGGAATCTATGGAAGCATGATGACTCTAAGGGACTGATGAAGCATTCAGTTAAGTGTAAATCATGTATTTGGATTGTAGCGTAGGAGAAGGCTCTGTAGTAGTGTGCAGAGGCCTAGTAGTCTGGAACTGAGTGCATAGGGCAGGTTGAGTCTATAACCATGGGAAGAATTAATAAAAGATAAGTTATACCATATTTTTATGTATCTTTTCCTGTTTTATGTATTATTAGGTATGAATAGCAAGTTTACTATTTATTTGTCACGTGAAATCATATGAATGTGTTGTATAAATAAAGATAACCTAAGGCATCCATTTATGTGAAGATAACTAACTGTTGTAAGAAGATAAGTAAGATATCAGGAGTGACTTAGGGGAATAGTGCAAAGCACTGCTCCCGCAACGCGGCATCCCCACAACCACTAGTTAGGGATGCGCAAAGACAAATATATTACGCGTGAAGACTAGGGAAGTGCGCAAAGTCACCTATGGACAGGGACTAACAGTTGGACCGAATCAACCCCTTAGACATCTCAAGGGTGCAGAAAACTAGTTCCAGCACCCCTCATACTACTTCGGGTGAGACCTCAGTCTACGCTCCATGCGCTATTTCCGAAAGGGCCAATAGTACAGGGATTTGTTTAGCTAATTAACTTTGAACCTGAGTCAGGCCCCTTACAAGCCAACACTTGGATTGATTCCTTTGTCTGATCCTATTCTTGCTTCTTACTCTTCTTTAGTTGTTGAAAGGGGTACTTCTATTTTATCTCATGCTTTTCTCTCTAGTTCTTCTCCTTCTTTCGTTGAAAGGGGTATCCTCACTCCTAAGGGTAATATTGGTTGTTTAACAGACTACCCCTCTGATTGTGTCTGAGTCCTTACCCTAACAACAGCTCGTGAAGATGCTTCAGCTTCATCTTTCGCAATGATTTCCTAGATGTAGGTGTTCCCACCTAAATCCTTCCTTCCTATGTTTGAGGGTCCTCCTCTGCCCCTTTTATTTAGATCTTTGTTCATGCAATTGGAGCATTAAAAATTCTCACAACTTAGGGCCTGGAGTAGGGTGAGATACCTTCCCTCCCTAGGATGAGAGAATGATTTGGAACCAAAAAGAAAACAAAAGAAAAAGTAAAACAAACCGTAAGCTTGGGGCCTGAAGAAAGGTAAGAAAACTTCCTTCCCCAGGGTGAGAGAGGGATTTTAAGAGAGAAAAGAAAAAAATAAAAATAAACAAGGAAATCTAAGCTTAGGGCCCAGAGTAAAGTAAGAAAACTTCCTTCCCTATGGTGAGAGAGTGGTTTTAAGAATCGAAACAAAAAATACAATAAGAAAAGAAATCTTAAGCTCAAGGCCTAGAGTAAGGTAAGAAAAATTCCTTCCCCAGGGTGAGAGAATGGACCCAGAACATTCAGTTGAAATAAAGACAGAAAAACCAAAAATAATAAATCTCAGAACCTGGAGCAAAGTAACAAAACTTCTCTCCCAAGGACATGAGATTGATCTAGTGACCAACGCCAGCTATGCTCTTGCACCTTGATAGCCTCCCTAGCAATGACATCGAAATGTTGGTGTCCAAGTGTGAATAAATTATTCAACCCTTTCCCACATTAATTATCAATTCGAGGATCTACTGGTTATTTCAAGGCTAACATGCAAAATATATGTAGGTAACAATTGTACAATCCATAATTGGCCGAGAATTCATCAACGAATAATAGACGACTATAATGGTAAATGGAAATGATAGAAATAACCAATTTGTAATAGAAATGAAAATAATAACAATAGCTAATTGTAACAGCAATATGATTCACAACATTTACATCAAACCATCACACCAAGGAAAAGAAATAAATACATGAAAAGGAAACTAGCACACACTATCTCAGTAGCACCTGATTAGGAGACTGGGCCCAACTCCCTAAACTGAATTAATGTAAACGTATTTGTTAGAAAGCTCAATTCTCTTGTCTCCAAGCCCCTATTTCAAAATATCTATCCATTCTTATAGAAACAAGTTTCCTGAGATTAAGGTAATTGTTGCCTGTGATTTACATGAAGGTTGTAATAAGCCCAGAATTGAATGCAAAAAATAGAAAGAGGAAGTATGGATTAGTTTTGTAATTACAGCTGCAGTTCAATAATAGCTCTGCCACCTTGACATGTAAACTTATCCATTTGACTTTAGAAATATATGCATAAGATGAAGTTTAGTAAGTGCTTTCGTCATAATCCACTAGACTATGCTTCAATGATTAATTAATTCATAAAGACGTGATTAGATGTATAGATGCACAATTTAGGATATAAAATGACTTAGTTAGGACTGTAAATGTGAAGGAAAATAGGATAAAAAGGTAAGTAATAACATGAAAGTTTGGCTCCCAACAATAACTATGGTCGGATAATGCGTGGTGTAACAACGACTTCATGGTGTAACAACAAAAGATGACAATCTAGGATGTAACAGTAGAGAGTGACAATCTCAAGGTGTAACAAGAACTTGAACTAGTAGCAACTAATAACATCACTCATTCATCCATGTCCATCAACAGCTATGGCAATACCAAAAAGAAAAACATTTTGAAGAACTCTTCCAAACAGTCATCCTAAAGAAAGCATAGTTTCATTCAATATTTGGTAGAAAACAACATAATAATATGTCAAAGAAAATATTTCTTCTTTATGAGGGGGAATGACATTAGACTAGGGAGGTTGTAGGTTCAAATCAGGAAAAGTAGCCAAAATGGGAAAACAGATGCTTGAAATATCCTTAAATAGTGCACCCAACATCTCCCCCCAACTAAAGCCACCCCGTGTCCTCATGTAGATTCTTCATAATCTTTAGGGTCCTCAACTATTGTCACACTAGCATGTTTCTAATGTAGGCTCATGAAATCATAAGCACCAATAATGTAGTCAGTGTCTTTCCTATACCCATGACTAGACGACGAGGACTTCACTCAATGAACCTCTGACATATCATGTGCATTCGTGACATACTAAACGATCCCCCTAATTTGACTACATACTGGAAAATACATATAAAAATCACATTATTTAACCCCCTACCCATACAAAACCAATACAACTTCCCAATTTAAAAAACCCTTACTTTCACTAGATATTGTAGGTATCTATTTTTTCATTAAATTTAAATTCCATTTTTTATACATGCCAATATAGAAACTCTTTATCCACTATATATCCCCCAATATATTATGTCATTTTTTCCTCAATATATATCCCCTAACATGAACCCACATGGTATGGTATTTCTCCCCTAGTGAAGCCCCCGTGGAGTAGACACAATTTGGTGTCTCCATGAAATCTCATCATATCTATTCAGGTGGAAGTGAGGCTGATATTTTTCAACTAGAAGCCAAATCAAAGGAAACTTGAATCTGAGCCCCATCCAAAATTCTCCCATAATTTTAACAATTCACACATATTTGAGGACTCGACTAACAACACTTATGAAATTGGAGTATCTAAAGGGATCCCCTACTTGTAATGTTTCATTGCAAGCTTCCGACCATTTCAGGTTCCCAACCAATGGCCAACATTTTAGTTATTCATGAATATTAAAACAAAATCCAACAATCCTTCTCCTGTAGAGCGATATGTGTTATATCATGCCAGGGTTACTAGGAAATTTCTTAAATTCATGCCTCATAGTAGTGGCCATTCCCAATTCTAATCTTACTATCAAGTTTGCCTTCTATTCATTAACAACATATTATTTTGTAGCAAGGTGCCAACCAATTTGATTTTTCGTAAAAGATATGAAGGCCTGAAGCTACAAATATGTAACATAAGGAGCGATTTTTACAACAATATGTAAACTAGAATGCTCAACAAATATATTATGTAAAAAGAGTTCATACTGGCTTGTAGGGGCCTGAACCAGGTTCAAAAGTGATTTAGCCAAACAAATCCTAGTACTACTAGCCCTTTCAGCAACAATACATGGAACATGGACTGAGGTCTACCTGAAGTAGTATGGGAGGGTGCTAGAACTAGGTTTCTGCACCCTAGGGATGTTTGATGAGCTCTGGTGGTCCGCGGTTTGACCCTACGTGCACGTCGCTACGCGCATATATTAGTCCCTCACAACCTTTGAAGTTGCCATCACACAACCCTACTTGGGGCATGATTTGTATTATTATGCACATTTCTTACCATTAAACTGTTGTTCTCTGATTACTTAACTTATCTATGTAAGTCTAGTGATATTTAACAGTATATTCAGCATTCATATAAGTGCACACGATAAGAAAAATAGTATAAATGCATAGAACATAATACAAAAGTAGATACATAGAAATTGGAATCAACTTTTGTTTATTATTCTTAATTCAATGTTACAGATCCAACACCACCCTACGCACTTAGCTGCAAAGCCTCTCCCTACTACTACGACCCAATACACTTAGACTCTTACTCTATGCTCGAACCATTCGTACTCATCTATCTATAGTTCACTAATTAGCTATCTTTACAACTTAGAGCCTCGCTCTATTTGTACAATCCCATGGTCCACAAACCATGGGTAGGCTGACATGACATTACATTACATTACACCACTTAGGGCGGACAACCCTATGACTCAATATACATTCCACACTCTGCGCCCGTCATTCGTGAAGTCTTACAACATATTTGACCAAAACTTAGGCTTTGAGCCCCAAAGCATGCTATGGGAGAATTCCATGCCCAACATGCCCCCAACACAAACATCATGACTCGCCCTTGAGTCACTCTGTCGGCGTGGAGATCTTGGTGCGGAGTCCCTCCAACTAGTCCCGAACAGCCTAAATGTCAGCAGCACACTAAGTTGTGACCTGTTGTACCTACTGCATTCTTACTTCTGAATCATCTGTGTTTGAATGGTGTCCTTACCTTGGTACTGACATCTGCTGCATGTGTTTATAGTCCTGCACCCTTGTCCGGCTCCTTGGGTCATGAAGACTGTGCTTTAGCCGGTTATTTAGATAGTTGACCCACCCATGTAGGGCTTCAAATGATTGTTGTTTATGTTGCCTGGGAAGGGTTCTCTTTTTAGTTTGACTAGCTAGACTGTACCTCCGTCTGTGACCTCCTTAACCACGTATGCTCCCAGCCATTACATTCTAAATTTTCCTGGAAATTTTTCATACTTACTGTCATACATCAGCACTAAGTTGTTTATCTTGAAGGTGCGCAACTTGATATGGAAGTTGTGCCAAGCCTTTTCACACTATTTTTGTACTTGCTGATGAAATCCAGCCAAAAACCATTCTTGCTCGAGTTATTCTAATTTTTCAAGACTTTCTTCTAAGGATTCGTGGTCCATCATGCCTATGAGCGGTGCTATTCGCAGTCTAGGTATGATATATTCCATCAGCATGATAGCTTCCATGCCATAGACTAACCGGAAAGGTGTCTGTCCCATCAATTTCTTACACGTTGCACTATATTTTGTTGAATGCCTCTATTGTCCCATTAGCTTGTGGGTGGTATAGTGTACTTTTCTGATGATACACGTGGAACTCTTCTATGAGCATGTTGATGGTTTCATTCAGGAAATGTGTTCCACAATCACCCATTAAGAGTTTCGGATAGCCAAATCATGTCAACACATTTTTGAACAAAAACTTCATAGCCATAGTAGCCATGTAGTCCTTGACCGGCTACGCTTCCACCCATCGTGTTAGGTACTTCATCACAGTGATGATGTAGCACACGCTCATCTTTCCCTAATGTTCGATCAGTCCCACAAAGTCGATTGTACATTTTTCAAACGGCTGCAGTGTCATTTGTGCACTTAATGGCATCTCATCCCTTTGTGATGGTTTTCTAATCCTTTGACATATATCGCAAGCCTTACAGTGTGCTTTCAAATCCTAGTGCAGGGTTGGCCACCATAACCCTGCGCGAAGAATATTCTTTGCAGTCGCGCATCCTGCATAGTGTCCTTATGCAGTGCCCCTATATGCTTTCGCGAGGATCTAACCTTGTTCCAATTCAGGTACGTATTTTCACAATATTTCATCATTGCCCAATTTGTAGAGGTTGCCCATGATGATATAAAATTCCATCATGTCCACCACCAATTCCTTCTTCTATTGGATTGAGCAGTGCTTCGGTGCAGTCCTTGTTGTTAGAAAATGGATTATATCTTCGAAGTGTCCATCCGCGACGCTCACTAGAAAGAGTTGTGCATCAAGTAGTCCCTCCTCCAAATTCATTGGTTCCTCGCCCGTCTCAATTGATGACAAGTGATCTGGTCTTGCGTTTAGGAATCACGGCTTGAATATAACCTCAAAATCATATTCTTGAAATAGTAAGAGCCATCTGCATATGTGCCCCCCCAAGACAGGCTTATTCACCAGGTATTTCAACGCAAAATGGTCGGTGTACATTTTGAAATGTCCTCTGAGTAAATAGTGTCAGTATGTTTGGAGCACATACACCACTGCCAATCCCTCATGCTCGGTTGTAGAATAGTTCATTTATTCTTTGGACAATCTCTGACTTGCAAATGCGATCAGGCGATCAACACCTTCCATGCCCTCCTATATGAGTACAGCTCCTAGCACAATACACGACGCATCAACATGTACATGAAATTCCACATCCCATTTTGGGAAGACCAGGATTGGAGCAGAGGCTAGTTTCCCCTTCAGGACATCCAAAATCTTCATGCAATCATCATTCTAGCAATATGTAACATCCTTTTTCAATAGCTTTTCCATAGGCGCTATTATTTGGGCATAACCTTTGATGAACTTCCTATATTACCTAGTATGCCCCAAAGTAGGGCGCAGTTGTTTAACACTTTGTTGTGCTTCCAAGTTTAGAATAATTACAATCTTTGTGGGGTCCACCATTAGGCCTTGTTTGTAGACCACATGTCCCAACAGGTTTCCAAAGGGAATGAGGAATGTGCAATTCTTAAGGTTCAGCGCAATCTAGTCTCAGCGATAAGTATCCAACATCAAGCGTAAGCTCGCTACATGATGCTTAACTAATCCAGAGATAGTCCAATCATCTATATAGACCTCCAAGAACTTGTGGATGTATTCTTTGAACGCATCCACAATGATGCACAAAAATATAGTTGGTGCATTCTTCAATCCAAATGGCGTAATAGTGTATTGAAAGAAACCCCATTCTGTTGCAAAGGTTGTTTTTCTCCTATCTTCTAGCGCAATCTTGATCTAATGGTACCCCGAGAACCCATTCGTAAATGAGTATGCTTCCTGACTGCCAACATTCTCTAGAAATTTATCTGTGAATGGTGTCAGGAATGGATCGTGTACGTAGGCATCATTCAACATTTTGAGTTCCACACATATTCTTCTTTTTCTCTTCTTTTTTTTCTCCTGTACAACCGTAGGACTAACCTAGATAGATTCTTACACTGGTTCAATAATTTTTCTTGTGACCATTTTGTCTAATTCATCGTGAAACTTTTCTTTATACTTTCGATTCAAGCAGTAAGGCTGCTGCTTAACTGGCTTCATGTTAGGTTTCAGGGTGATCTTCATCATCCCTAAGTAGCGAACGATTTCTTTTAAGTCCATAATTTTGGTCGGGAACAAGTCTTGGTATTCGCAGAGTAACTCAATGACCTTATCCACCATGGCATCATCCCAATAGTCCCCAAGCATTCCGTACTTCGGCTCTGCTTCCATTCCAATGTTGACCTACTTTGTCCTTAGCGGTGCAGTGATGTTGGGGTCTTCAAGTGATGGTCCTGAAATCTCATGACAGCCTTCCATTTTTGAAATGTTAATATTTTGTGGGTCCTCATCATCCTCCTCAACATTTACATTGTAACACTCTAGTGCACAGCTCAACTGTGTCACCCATTCTAGCTGAAGTACTTCCATTGGCTCCTAGGGTATTTTGAAGATAGTTGCTTTTATTGCTTGCAGTGCATCATCAATAGTATCTGACCAATGATATTCAAATGTGAAAGTTAACAGAAATCCCTCACGCAATACATCCCATTCGCTCGTAGCCTAGGGAAGCTTTGTCTCAGTATACCAATTCATGGGTATGACATCCAGGGTATGATAGAATAAATGTACCCATTCAGGTTGTGGCTCTTCCCCGTAGACCTTGGTCCATTTCACAAGCTGTGTGTGTGGATCATCTCATCTATCATATTTGTTTACTAGCCATATCTGCGGTTTCCAAAATTGTAGGTGCATCATTCTTTTTCATCTGCGAGAGTCCTAAAAACTTGCCTGATGCATACCCCACCATCTTACAGGTGTTGTGGGCAGTGCCTATTCAAAGCATTAAACCACTGCTGTTTTGGTACTACAGTTTCAAATTTGGTCAGGAATTCATCCACCGCTATCAACCCATCATATGTAGGTAGATCCCTTGCCTCTATTATCACTCAGCGCAGTGATCTAACCATTATATAAATTAAGCATTGTTACATTATGTAGCCGATTCTGCCATCGCTTTATCTCTTCATCTAAATCCAAAGTGCAAGAACTTTCACACTCCCACAAAATCCTTCCATCTACAGTCGGATTCACCCAATCCTCTTCTCACATGTTTATCTTGTAAATACAATCAAGATCATGATCACTATCATCTTCATGCACTGATTTAGTGTAGCACGCTACTTCGGCTGGATCTAGTAGTACTACTACACGTAGTGACATTTTTTCAAAGATTATTTCATGCTTCTTCATATTTATGACTCCGTTCATATTAATGGCCCAGTCTATTCCTAGTAGCATGGGATAGGGATTACTGTCATCAACAATCTCTATCACTTCAAAGTCCGCCTGCGCGCTCGCACCTTCAATATTTATTGTTACCCCTTGCAATCTTCCAATGGGCAAGACCTTTTGTTGGTTCACCATTCGTAACTGAATAGGAGACCACTATAGCATGGATTTACCCATGTGTTTCAATGTTTGTTTTGGTAGTACATTCATGTTCGATGCAAGATCCGGGATTACCTAATCCATTTCATACTCATTGATTTGTGCAGTTAACCTCATTTCCTTTCTTCTGTGCAATGCATGCTTTCCAAGTTTCTGAACCATAGGCAGTTCTCCTGACCTTGCGCACCTAGTGATAAGTTCCTGTAGGCCTTTTACTACCTTCCTATTGCATAGCAGTTTCATGCATGTCTCCAGAAAGGTAGTGAGCATTGAAGGATCCATCCCTGGTTCTAGTTGATCCTTACTACCTGAAGTGGAGGCCTCCATGAAGCTCTTCTTAGCTTCTATGAATGTCTCCTTTGTGCATTCTAAATCAAATTGAGGTTCCTTTGTAGGAGCCTTGTGAACCCACACATTTTCTTCTGACTACTTAGCTTTATCATCACCAGTGGTCATACCGCTCCTGAGCATCATGTTTACCTTTGAGTCTTCTTCATGTGGCTTAGACCTCATCATCTGCAAAGTCTGAGTCTGAGGGGGCTAAAGTACCTCTTTTTCATGCAGTCTTGCTATCAATGTAGGGCAGTCTTCTGCCTCATGATCAAACTGAGTGTAGTACAAACATGATGTTTGTGGAGTACTAAAGAGGGTATGTTTTTGGTAATTATTTCAGCATATTTTCATCGGAACTTACAAACCTTTTGCATCATGAACTAGGAAAATGATAAGGAATTGTAATAAAACTTGTGAGATTAATATGCAAGACAAAAACACTGACAATTGTCATTTCCCTATGCAAAAAGAAGGAAAAACGAGAAACTTTTGTTCCAAAGGAAAGGACAAGGATCGGTTAACCGCTGTCCCTTTGACGGGGAACCATATGCAAACAAGGCAAAACAAATCAAAGCGAATCAGCCCTGGAAAGGAAGTGGAGATATCGACTCGGCACAGGAAGGAAAAGAGATTACTGAGGACTAACAGTTCGGCGAAACCCTCAGGATCCTTGATCCTAAGGGATCGCTGCTTTAACTATTTTTGCACCTAGATATCTCCACCTTCACCATTATAAAAGGGGAAGCACTGTTAGCTCGAAGGGAGTTAGAATCTGTTATGTTTATGTAATTTCCTTTAAGATCAAAACATTGATCATCGAGTCTCATTAAGAGCTAATCTATTGTAATTCTGCTTTATGCATTAATACAAACTTGGTTGCTATTTCATCTCTGAGTCTGGAATAACTTCAAGCGGTGTACCCGTGGAGGCTAAGGGCTTGGCCCTGGAGGACACTTGCTCCTGTACTATTATGTTTGGTTAATGCGTGGTTTGCTTATCGACGTTATTTGGTAATCTGATGTGTTTTGTAAGTTTACATCACATGCTTTGTTATGTTTAAGTTATTAAGACGGAACTATTGTATTGACTCTGCATCATGTCACTGTTCTTTTAATTGCTGATATAATACTACTAGTCTTTACAGAATACTATTGCTATTTAATTACAAAGCCTTTGTGCTATGCACTTGTTCGTTGACATTACGGAATTCATCTTGGGAGTTATGTTCTTTGCGATTGTTGGATCTATAAACAATGTTGTTCTATTTTGAAATGCAGTCGTACTCTTTCTAACTGAGATTGATAACTGGATCATATTACTATTAAGGTGTGTCATGTGTATATATGGTTTTCAAGCACTGTTCTATAATTCATCATTAATCAGTGATGCTCCATTTTGGTGTGTTGTTCAATCCATCCTTAAGAGTGAAGGATTTCCGTTTGATTCCTGTAGATTACGATTAGTGCATTTGATCTTCTAGACTAAGGTGTTACTGCTTGTTAGACTTAGTTGCCATTACAATTTCTTGGTTGTTGTTCCATTTTAGGTTTGATGTTCTATTTCTTAATTGTTGTTCCATTTCTTAACTGCCGTTTCATTTCCTGTCATTTGTTATTTTGGTGTGAAGAATGATCTTAGGCTGTAGTGAGTATTGACATCTACTGTCCGGCTCCCAGATCCACGATCTTTTCTCTGGTTTCCTTTTCCATCAGTTTACAAAGGGATGGGTTATTGCTACTGAACTGTTGACTGATAAATTGCTTAGTTTTCTAAATCTATGGTTTAATCTTTTTAAGTAGTTAGCTGTAAATAAGCATCCATTTACTCTTGTATTTTCAAACACTGTACTACTAGCATTACTCTGGAAAATGATAGCCTCAGACTAAGACACTCTTTGAAATAACAAAACGTTCCCGGATTGACATATTAATGTGAGGTAATTAGAGGTGAAAGAGACCATTTTTATAGCTTGACATTTTGGCGTCGTTGTCGGGGAAAGAGTGTAGCCATTTATTCTTTTTTTCATAGTAGTGTACGAACCTGCTAGGAAAGAATTGGGGTTTTAAAAATGGAAGGTAATAACCTACATGTAGAGCATGTAATAGCCCTGCTGCTCTGCCTGCTTTCATATAGATTTGCTGCTGTTTTGTTTGGGTAGAATTTAGTAGTTAATTTGTGTGCATGACGAAGCAAAAAAAGCCAGAAAAGAATTCCAAACCTCTACCCAAGCCAGAAAAAGCTAAGGGGTCGGTGACCCTTGGCCGACCAACCTTCATAGATGAAATCTTCAAGAAAGCAGAATCTCAACCCTCAGTAGGACCTAGAAACGTTATTTCTAGACAGCGTACTAGTTCCCTTCACGCCACAGGATCACCATCTGTAGCCTTTGCTGAGGTGTATAGCCAAACTGAAGATCAGGACTTTCAAGAAATTGAAAATTCTACTCTAGAACTATTGTAGGAAGGGAATTTCAGTAATCTTTGTGAAGGAGGAGGAGAGATAGGGGAAACCAAGGAACCAAGATCTCCTCTTGGGAAAACTTAGCCATTGAACAACCCAGACAAGGGAAGTGCTGCAAAAATCATTTTTGAAGAAACTTAATCTCCTCAGACATTAGGAACTCTCATTGTCCCAGATAGAGGAAGTGCTATTAAAACCATTCCTGTTAAAGCCATTCCCCCTCAACCTAGGAATACCCTCCTAGATATCCCAGAAGGTTATTGGCATATATTCGACCAAATGGCTCAAAACTAGCCAAACACCCAAACCTCTACATTACAATACCCCATAGTCGATTCTATAGAAAATGTGCCTATGAAAGAAATCCCTCTTCAAGATATCCCTACATTCCACGGTCTTACATTAGAGGACCTGGATGCATTTCTATTTGAATTCGATGTGCTATGTAGCGGATATGATTCAACCACCGACCCCCAGAAACTGAGATTATTTCCCTCTACATTAAAAGGAGCTACTTTAAGATGGTTTATGGGATTAGGTGGCGGGGTTATAAATAACTGGGATCAACTGAAAGAATATTCTCTAAAAAAATATCAGGACTATTGCAGGTCTAGAGAACTGAAGGATGAAATATTCCAGATGATAGCTAGACCAAACGAAATGTTAGAGGAGTATGTGGAGCATTTTCAGTATAATCTTCAAAGATCTCCTTATGCATCACTACCTTTACCTGATAATGTGTTAAAAATAGCATTAATAGGGGCCATGAAGGAACAATGGATTGAAACATTAAACATTATGGGAAAAGGAGATATTTATCAAGAAAATTTTTCTGACATTACTGATTTATGTATCAGGAGCTCGAGAGATAGCACAAGATTAAAACCGGTAGAACATGATTGGTTTGTAAGAGATAATAAAATTTTGACAGGAGTAACGCGTGTAGAAATTGGAAATTTATTGGAAAATTTTAAAATTGATATACTAGGGACACTAACTACACAACTTGATATTATGCAGGCCAAACAGAAGCAAATGGAGGCAGAACAGAATTTGGCAATCTTCTGTCCTCGATGCAGGAAAAAAAATAGCCATAAGGAGTGTCCACTGGATGTAGTCCAAACATGCTCCATCTGCACAAAATATCACCTTATGAAAAGTTGTCCCTCACTTCTCGGATTAAAAGCAGTATATAAGGAAGCAGAAGAAGAGCCAGAGTCGGTGTATTTGCTCAACCAATGCCGTTAGTGGTAGCCACGACAATCTGGTATGTTTCCAGACCCAACTTCTTCTTTTCAATCTCCGCAGTATAATGCTCAACAATATAATATGTGGCAAAGTCAATTTCAATCCCCGTTTCCAAATTGGTCACCACAGTCGTTTCCTTCCTCAACCCCGTGGCTGAATCAAGCAAGCCAACTTGGTTGGCCGAATCTTCCTTATACCCAACCATATTGGCAAAGTAATGCATACCCACCACAATGGACTCCCCCTACTTCACAAAGTTCAGCCTGGCAGCACTGGCAGAGACCGATGCATCAGCCAGTAGGAACCATTCCACTCCCTCAACCTACACTGCCAACCTTACAACAAAATCCTCAGTCTAATCTGAGACCACAACTCCCAGCCCAACCCAACCCCAATCCAAATAACAGACGGGTCCAATCTGTCCAAATCATAGAAACACCAAAAATAGGAGCTGATCTGAGGGAGTGTAATGATCCTCAGTTAAGATCTAGGCGTATTATTGAAACCGAGGGAGATAAGACAGTTCAAGTTGAAAATCAGTTACCCAGAGAACATCTGTCACAAGAAGAGGATGTGAATAAACAACAAACTCATAATCAAGCAACCACATCCTCTCCCCCATTACCAGAATGATTAATCATACCTCGACCTATACAATATCCTAATTTTGACATTCTAGGAGAATGACAAAATTTGTACATAAAAATTCCATTCCTCCAAGCCATTCAAGACATCTCGATATTCATAAAAATTATCAAAGAATTGTGTATAAAGAAACCAAGGAGGAATATAACAAATAATCCAAGATTCCAAGTAGTTGGCACTCTATCTGACTTATTATCAGGAAAAGAAACACCCATTAAATACGAAGACCCAGGAAATCCAATAGTAACTGTGCAAATTTATGGTCAGACCCTTTCCAATGCCTTAGTTGATCTAAGAGTTGCAATCAATATCTTAACAACCACTACTTGCCAAAAGCTAGGCATTACATCTGTAGAACCCACCTCTACCTTGCTAGAATTGGTTGACCGATCTGTGGTTAGGCCGGAGGGCACACTACATGATGTCATGGTCTCTGTTGACTCCTGAGAATATCCAACCGATTTTATGATAATAAATCCCAAAACCTGACTTGATGGACATCCATTGATTTTAGGTAGACCTTGGCTTGCTACTGCCGATGCTGATATTGGCTGCCAGCAAGGAAATATGACCATAATCAGAGGAGAAAATATCAAGAACTTAGTTCTATATCCTCCAGCGTAGCCAAGTGTCACAATAATCAAAACTAATAGGCACCCTGTATCATACCTTACTGATAATATTAGATCTCCATTAACTGTACAAGAAGCACTTGATTTCAAAGACCAAACAGAAGATGATGCCATTAATAATTTCATTAGTCAAACTGAACTCACATCCCGCACGCAATGTCACATGATAAAGGCGGCATTTGATAACAAATTAGAAGAAGATCCTCTTAAAGATACACATGATCAAACAATACCTGTTACCTCTGTTGCAAATAGTAAAATTGTGGAAATTGAACCAGGAAAAACCTTAAACATTAATGCTGACCTCACATCCAAACAAGAAATGAAGCTCATCCATTTGTTAAGGAAATATAAAGAAGCATTTGCATGGGACTACCCTGATATGAAAGGAATTGACTCCCAATTATGTACACACCACATTTATATAGAAAAATATGCGAGACCTGTTCGTCAGCCTCAGAGGAGACTTAATCCTCATCTAAAAGATGTGGTAAAAGCTTAACTTCAAAAAATTTTAGATGTCAATTTCATCTATCCTATCTCCGATAGTAAATGGGTCTCTCCGCTTGTGGTGGTACCAAAAAACAATGGGAAATGGAGAATCTGTGTGGACTACAGAGAGCTAAATAAAGTAACACAAAAAGACCACTTCCCTCTCCCATTCATTGACCAAGTATTAGACACTTTGGCAGGAAAGAAATTCTTCTCTTTCTTGGATGGATTCAGTGGATACAATCAGATTCAGATTACCCCTAAAGACCAGGACAAAACTACTTTTACTTGTCCTTGGGGAACATTTGCCTACCGAGTTCTACCTTTTGGCTTATGCAATGCTCCTGCCACATTCCAAAGGGCTATCCTCAGAATTTTTGCAGACTTAATAAATGAAGGACTGGAAGTATACATGGATGACTTTACACCATATAGAGATGATTTCGATCCAGCATTGGATACACTAGAAAAAGTCCTACAACGCTGCATTGCTACCAGGCTTTGTTTAAGCCATGAAAAATGTTATATGATGATGAAGGAAGGAATTATCCTAGGACACTATATTTCAGCAGCTGACATTCAGGTAGACCCAGCCAAAATCCAAATAATTTTGCTTATTCCCACTCCTACCACTCAAACGGAGGTACGCAATTTTCTTGGATTTTCTCGTTATTATAGGAGGTTTATAGAACATTACTCGCATATTGCCGCACCTTTGTATGCAATAACTGGTAACATTGATTTTCTTTGGACAGAAAAATGTGAATAGGCTTGTTGTGTAAGTAAATCCCCTCTGCGGACAGAGATTCTGGGTTCAATCCCCAACAGAATCGCCAAATTGTTGTGTAGGTAAATCCCCTCTGCAGATAGAGGCGATCCCACTAGCCTAACTAAGGTCTAGCAACAATCAAACAATGCCAACACACAGGCTCCTAATTGCAAAGTAAAGACCGATGATGAGGGCCTACCTCAAATCCAACGCTAGTATTTGTAGAAGAGTCGCCACTCCCGTTCTTTCACTTCAGCTGGTCACAATCCTCACGATCCTCATGAACAGACACTTGCACATGCAAAGAACAACACAAATACAAGAATAAAATCCAAGAAATGCAACTATGTATCAGTCAGAAAGGATACAACTCAAACATCATTATAAAGACAATGAGAGTGGAACCATAATGATAGTCGTCTATTATTATTGATAAACAAAAGATAATAAAACCAAGTTCTGACATCAAATCCTCCTTTGGCTGGGTGATCAGCAACACATGCCTTGCAAAGCTTGTAAGGGATGGGGAACAAGCCTCTCTCTCCTTGGTTACTTGGACAAAGATCTCCTCATTAAAGATGTAGCCTTATGGGGATGAACAAGGCCTCTTGTATCATGAGCTTAGCAATTCTCAGACTTTGGGACTTAGAATTTGGAGCTTGAAGAGTAGAATAACTAACTAGCTTGTCAAAGGCAAAGGGACAAGCTTATATAGAGAGAGGAGAAGGAGATAGGATCATCCACAAGATTCA
>APFE031041578.1:125573-154944 GCA_000404065.3 Pinus taeda
GTGCAGTCCTTTACCAGTACGCAGGCTGCAACCTGCAGAGAGCTACAACTCTCTCTCTCGTTTTCCAGTCTCTCCTCGAAGGGAGCTACAACCCCCTACTTCTTTTCAAGGACCACTTTTCATAATTTTCAAACTAGATCCATATACATCAAATGATTATCAAGTACATGTAAATTATACAGTCAGCTGTAATAACTAGATCAACAATAACAGAACAGAACCCAGAACACCTTATCAACAGAAAAATTCAACCAACAGAAGATCTTAACGCAGATACGCAGGTTTTCTTTTTACTGGCCTGCGTCGCTACGCACTTCACCCTCTGCCTCTCTGCGTATACCCGCAAAGTTCCTTCTGCTGTACTGCAGGTCCACACAATGCTCCTTTCACTGATCTGCGTACAATACGCACCCAAATGTACTATCACGCCGCGTACTGCAAGGTAGGCACGCACCCAGAAGAACTAACGTGCCACGTACTGTCACCGCAAGTACGCACCCACAAACACTGTCGTGCCACGTACTTAAACAGCAAGCATGCACCTAAAGCACTGACACGCTGCGTACCCACGCACTTCACCTTTGTCGCCTCTGCGTACCCACGCGCTGCACCTTCGCCTCTTCTGTGTACCCACGCATTGACCCTTTGTTTCCTCTGCATACCCATGCACTGCCACTGTTGATCACCTGCGCACCTCTGATTAGGGCCAAAATACAGTCAGATACTCAGATCTGATCTTGTGCTCAAGAAATCACCCTTCACAGATTCGCTTTCAATTTCTCTTCTATAGATCAAGCTTTTTAAACCGAGAACCCAATAGATCAGATCTTAAGATATTCAATACTCAAATATGCACAAGCCAAATGATCTCCTTAGCTTTATATAGGCATGCTCTTCCTCAATTCAAGGATCATGGGGCTCAATAATAATAATAAAATAAACAATACTACGGGCCAAAACCATGATAACACAATACCGTCGGCTAAATACCATGAGAAACCCCACGTGTGGGCGCTTTACTGCCTTGAAGTGTGTGCACTGGGGTACGCATCCCATGAATGGGTAACCCGCGTATTTGGACGCGGTCCCTGCACGGTATACCTGCGAGTACTTACCTCCTGAACTGTTCTCCTACGTACTTCTTTATTTTCATCAAAAATGAGAGCCATGCCATGGGTGTTGCCATCAAGTACAACATCTGAAACATATAATCATACCAGAACCATAATGCCAACAAATATGATAGGAGCTGCAGAACAGGAACAATCTGTTCCTAGCCAGATGACACTAGAAGAAATTCCGGAGGAAAGGGGGGCAGAAAAGGAAGTCACCCAAGAAATAATAGAATCAGTTAGGGTTCTTGCCCTAGAGCAACTAGAGCAGAGCAACAAAGAAGCACCCCAGAAAGAAAATCAGGGAATTAGTCACATTTTAGGCCGCAGTGAACAGTCTGTTGTTCCTTCTAAGGAAATTGAGGAAATTAAGGAATTACGAAAAGAACAACAGAGACTACTGAATGTAATAGTTCAGCTACGACAATAGATCAAGATTTTAAAAGCAAGGAAAAGGGTAAAAAGGACTTCGGGAAGGAAAAATGAAACCACTCCAGCAAAACCCCTCAAGACAAACGGTCGGAGGACCAGAGTCCATCCTGCTATTCAAAACCCTGTCGAAAAGCAGGCTGTTGTTCCAATTGATGTTGAGGAGCAAACTGCTATTCAAATTAAAAAGGAATAGCATTGGACTGATATCCACGTTAAGATAGAAATGGATGATATGTTGACCCGCGATAAGGAAATTTAGATAGAGACACCACCTTTGGGAGTGATAAGGGTCATGAACGCAAAACAACGCAATAGGAAAATTCAGGTAAAACTCCCGGCCTCCGCTACCGCACGGGAAAGAGATCCGAAAATGATAGCCCTACAAAAGAGTTTGAAGCAAGCTCAGCAAGTAGAAGAAAAGCTTATAGAGCAAACGGTCCCTCGAGAAAAGTATGAAGAGCTACAACAACATCTTAGCAACGTCAATCTATCCGAAAGCCAGGCCTTTGAAGGGTGGCGAAGGGAAGAAGAAAAAGTCGCGAAGGTAACTTGTAGGTTAGATATAGTTATCAAGTAGATGGATACCTTATGTTATTTATACAATGATGTCCTAGCATGTAGAGCCCCTGCTAAGAATTATTTTTTAATGGAACGATATTTGCAATTGAAAATAAAGGCTGTTAAAGTAGGTGCTCCCATACAAATTAACACCATCGATGATTTTATAAACTGTTGTAAGCACTACGGGGTAAAAGTTCAGAGACTACAGTGTGAGTTTTATTTACATAACCTTGTATTAGACCAGGAGACTGAGCTGAACCCTGGCCTTTTTGTTGGGGATTTCCAATTACAGGCATTTATTTCATTTGGGGTTAATCAAATTAAATGACTTAAATCCTATAATGCTTTCCAAAGAAAAGAAAACGGATTAGATTTGTGGATAAGAGCTGAGCCTAGGAATCCAATACAGTTGTGGAGAAAACATAGAAACCTCGTGAAGACTCCATGTGTAATTGAAGCACTAGGACCCATTCATGATGCAATCATTCGATAGGGAATAGAATACTTTTTCTCTATCAAATACCTTGCCATTGATGTGGCTAAATTTCGGTATCAAATCTCTAATCCGAATATCCAGCTCAGGGAACCATTTAAATATGAAAATTTTAAATTAGCCGCCAACTGCTTGCACCTCTATGGCGAAGTCATTTTGAGGGCAGGGCCATCCTGGTTAGGATATAGGTTCTGGAGTCCAATTATTTGGCACCCTGCACCCGGGTACCAAGCCCTGTATAAGATGCCTGAGGGTCAGACAGGCCATTTCTTTGAACACCTAGTTATGCATCATGGTTGTAGGCCTTCATAGGAGATTCCATATCCAGCCTACTCTCTTACTACCTTACATGTCAACTACAATGTTTTCATGAGGGCATGAAAAAGGGTAAGCAGGGGGGTGTGTGGAGTACTAAAGAAGGTATGTTTTTGGTAATTATTTTAGCATCTTTTCATTGGAACTTACAAACCTTTTGCATCATGAACTAGGAAAATGATAAGGAATTGTAATAAAACCTGTGAGATTAATATGCAAGACGAAAACACTAACAATTGTCATTTCCCTATGCAGAAAGAAGGAAAAACGAGAAATTGCTATTCCAAAGGAAAGGGCAAGGACGGGTTAATCATTGTCCCTTTGACGGGGAACCATATGCAAACAAGGAAAAACAAATCAAAGTGAATCAACCCTGGAAAGGAAGTGGAGATATCGGCTTGACGCAAGAAAGAAAAGAGATGACTGAGGACTAACGATTCGGCGAATCCCACAGGATCCTTGATCCTGAGGGATCACTGCTTTAACTATTTTTCCACCTAGATATCTCCACCTTGACCATTATAAAAAGGGCAGCACTGTTAGCTTGAAGGGAGTTAGAATCTGTTATGGTTTATGTAATTTCCTTTAAGATCAGAACTTTGATCATTGAGTCTCATTAAGAACTGATCTATTGTAATTCCGCTTTATGCATTAATACAAAACTGGTTACTATCTCATCTCTGAGTCTGGAATAACTTCAAGCGGTGTACCCCTGGAGGCTAAGGGCCCTGCCCTGGAGGACACATGCTTCTGTACTATTACGTTTGGTTTAAGCATGGTTTGCTTATCGACATTATTTGGTAATCTGATGTGTTTTGTAAGTTTACATCACATTCTCTGTTATGTTTAATTTATTGAGACAGAACTATTGTATTGACTCTGCATCGTATCACTGTTCTTTTAGGTGTTGATATAATATTGCTAGTCTTTACATAATACTGTTGATGTTTAATTACAGAGCCTTTGTGTTGTGCACTTGTTCATTGACATTACGGAATTCATCTTGGGAGTTATGTTCTTTGCGATTGTTGGATCTACAAACAATGTTGTTCTATTTTGAAATGCAATCGTACTCTTTCTAACTGAGATTGATAATTCGATCAAATTACTATTAAGGTGTGCCGTGTGTATATATGGTTTTCAAGCACTATTCTATAATTCATCATTAATCAGTGTTGTTCCATTTTGGTGTGTTGATCAATCCGTCCTTAAGAGTGAAGGATTGCCATTTGATTCCTGTAGATTATGATTAGTGCATTTGATCTTGTAGACTAAGGTGTTACTGCTTGTTAGACTTAGTTGCCATTACAATTTCTTAGTTGCTATTCCATTTCAAGTTTGTTGTTCTATTTCTTAATTGTTGTTCCATTTCTTATCTACCGTTTCATTTCTTGTCATTTGTTATTTTGGTGTGAAGAATGATCTCAGGCTGTAGTGAGCATTGACATCTATTGTCCGACTCCCAGATCCACGATCTATTCTCTGGTTTCCTTTTCCATCAGTTTACAAAGGGATGGGTTATTGCTACTGAACCCTTGATTGATAAATTGCTTAGTTTTCTGAATGTGTGGTTTAATCTTTTGAAGTAGTTAGCTGTAAATAAGCATCCATTTACTCTTGTATTTTCGAACTCTGTACTACTAGCATTACTCTGGAAAATGATAGCCTCAGACTAAGACACTCTTTGAAATAAGAAAATGTTCCCAGATTGACATATTAATGTGAGGTAATTAGAGGTGAAAGAGACCCTTTTTATAGCTTGACAATGTCCTTGTCAGGTTTGTACAATTGCTGGCATAGTGTCCTGACCCTCTGCAATTGTAACAAATTAATTGTCCACAACCCCTTCCTGGTCCCATTCCACTTCAACCTCGACTGTGCCACTGAAATCCAGCACATGTCATTGTTGTATTTGGGTCGAGGGCTCATGTTTCTATCTGCACCCTGTAGGTAGGAGTCTTATCCATCATTAGTTCGTAGCTTCTGCAGGTGCATTCATCATGACCTATTGACCTACAAAAATTACAAAAAAATTGTTGGGACATGTACGTATACTTCTGCAATAGATGACAATTATTCATAGCATGATTTCCTCTTATCTTACATATCACGCACCATAATGCAGGCGCCGCACTTGGTCTTGCCTATGTCTCAGGTCTTAACAGCATCGACCCTCCTCCTACCAAGCAATTCACGAACACTGGACAGTGGTCCTTATCATGCCCCTGGCCTTTGAATTTTATGCACCGTACCTCCTCGTGCACCTCTGTCCGACGTGTCCTGTCCTATTTTAATCTCTGCATCTCCAGACATAGATTTTGTAGTTGTGCATGGATTTTTTAGAGTCCTAGACCAGGGTCTTGTATAGGGGTCTCATGCAATCTCATAACCATCTCCAAAGCTTCGGCCTGGGTGGAAATTTTTTTCTATGATGGTGTCATCCTTAAGTGTGGTGTTAGTGACACTACAAACCATGCACAATGTTGTCCATCTGTCAACGTCATGTTGGCTTCACGAATCGTACACTTTAGTCTTTGGTCCAAATCCCAGGGGGTCTCACCTGGGAGCATCGGGATCTCCTTAAACTCGACGATTGATTGTGTTTCTGACTTTGGCCTACTAAACTCCCTGCCTAGTGTGGTCTGGATTTTTGTGATTCCTGCATTTGGATGGTCATTAGAATGCTTGTCATACCATGTTAATGCAGATCCTACAATGTGCTTACCAGCATAGCCTTTTTGATATTGTCATCCATGACTTCTTGTGCTTCCCATACCGCTCTTAACACGAACCAGAATTGATCTGAATCTTCATTCTCTACTTCTCTAAATACCGATAGTTTGATCACAAACGCCATACTGAATTGTGGTGGTGGCGAAGGTGGGTAGGTGGAGATGGAGGTGAGGAGGGTGAGATGGGTGGCAGTGTAGGTGGAGGTGGTAAGAGCAGAATTCACTGCCTTATCAGACTGACCACACTTCTCAGAGAAACTTTCGTGAGCTCTTCCTTGCTTTCCCACGAGGGGGAAATTAAGGGACTGTTTTCCAATCCTTCACTACTACTTCTGTATATCTTCCCACTTCATGTAGTCCCAAACATTAATTTATTCGCATAACCCACTTTTCACACAATAGCATCTTAATCCAAGTGTTCAAAGATTTGATATACTTACCCCGTGGCCCCTTGAGGAAACATAGTTTTGCCTCACTATAACTGACAGTCGTGTCTACCGCAAACTCAATGATAAATCCTCCTATAATTCGGTCGAGCCAATGACCCACAGCTTTCGTGATATTATCTCCTAATGCTTCTAGTTTGCACACTAATTTCGAAGTCCACATGATTGGTTTGTCAAGCATACACCTTCCTTGATTGTTTGCTAGCTTTACGATCCACTCATTTAGCTCAGAAGGAAAGAATGTAAAGAAAATTTCGTAGATTTTTGTATACAAGTAGCCAACCACTGTTCCTTAGGTACTCGCGGATTTCTATTTTCTTATGTCGCGAACTCATGAATCTTCTTGTCCAACCACCCTTCAATTTCTTTCTTTGTTGGATTCCAGTGGCATGACATCAAACATCCCTTATGCAGATCCTCGTCCCGGCAACAAAACCATTTTTTGGCTTGTAGGGGCCTGAGCTAGGTTCAGAAGTGATTTAGCCAAGCAAATCTCGGTACTACTGGCCCTTTCTGCAACAATCTACGAGGCGCGGACTGAAGTCTCACCCAAAGTAGTATGGGAGGGTGGTAGAACCAGGTTTCCATACCCTGGGGATGTCTGATGAGCTATGGTGGTCTGCGATTTGACCCTGCGTGCATGTTGCTATGCACATCTATTAGTCCCTCGCAACCTCTTAAGCTACCTTCACGCAGCCCTACTCGAGGCGCGATCCATATTATTATCCATGTTTCTTACTATTAACATGTTTTTCTCTAATTACTTAACTTATCTGTGTACGTCTAGTGATATTTAATAGTATATTCAACATTGATATAAGTGCACATAATAAGCAAAACAGTATAAATGCATAGAACGTAATACAAAAGTAGATACACAAAAATTGGAATCAACTTCTCTTTATGATTCTTCATTCAAGGTTACAGACCCGATAGTGCCTTTCCCACTCAGCTACAGGGCTCTACGCAATGAGCTATGGACTCTATTAGGCCTCTACGCACTCAGTTGCATAGCATCTTCCTACTATTATGACCCAATACACTTCGATTCTTACTCTATGCTCGAACCATTCGTACTCATGTATCTCCAGTTTGCTAATTATCTATCTTTACAACTTAGAGCCTTGCTCTATTTATACAATTGCATGGTCCTCAGACCATGGGTAGGCCGACATGACATTACATTACATTACATTACACCACATAGGGCGGAAAACCCTATGACTCAATATAAATTCTGTGCTCTGCACTCATAATTCGCAAAGTCTTACATCATATTTGACCAAAACTTGGACTTTGAGCCCCAAAACATGCTATGGGTGGATTCTATTCCCAGAAGTTCACATATCAAACTCTACTCATCAAAATCACAAGAACAAAATACCTCCAGAAGGGTTTTAGTGGAATTACTCTTATAGGGCTTGTTCTCATAAATAACTTTCAATTGGAAAAAATAAAATTTGCCCACAAGAAGATCAGATGGGATGGAGATGGTGACTCACAACCTAAAAGTTTTAGGGCTAACTCATACATTTGACCTTTCTCCTCTATCAACCTCACAACCTCTTGTTGAAGTTGTTGTATTTGTTTTTCTTTCTCCATTTTAAACTTCCTTGTCTCCCATTTTACCCATTATTCTGTTAGTAATTATTTAACCCATTGATCTTTGAGGTTATGAATAACCTTTTGGTGTTCTTCTAAAGGGATCATTCCCTTTTTTAGGGAAAGTGGCATTTGTTTCAAATTATGTAGTTCTGGTATCAACAAAAGTTTTTATGAGTGCCACCCTATGTCAGGGTCTTATTTAGTTTCATGTGGGATAGCAATGGAGGGTGTAACAACATCCCGCATTTTGAGTCGTTTTTCCTCAAATTCCAATTCTTATGTAACACAATATCCATTGATAGGTTTTTGTGGAAAATTTTTATAGCACCATTTACCACTCTTGGTAGATTTGATGCTCTGATTATTGCCTAGAGCAACCCTTCCTTCCAGAGTTGGTCCAAAATCTAAAAAATAGTGTTTTATTCCCCATACACTACTTTTCAATATGATAAAAGCATGTACACGTACGTTAGAATATATCCAACCCGCATACATATGTTAAAACACTTAAAAAGAAATAAATTTCCTTAATTTCGAGCAGAGTTCACGGGTTTTACCTGTTACTTATCTCTTATTACCCGTGGCCCAACTATTTCCCAACTGAAAAGAAAATTTGGAGAGGTATAAATAAACTTCCATGGGAAGACCTTAAGGGAGAAATGATGAGATATTGATACTATACTGAGATTATCCCTGATCAATTCTAAAGAGTCCCTGTGCCTCCTACACTCCCTAAAGCTTTAGGAAACCTTTTTTTCCTTGATTATAGATATCCTCCATCTTGCTTGTAATATCCTTGTATTGTTGATGGAGGAAGATTGATGAAGGCCTGGAAAGGATGGATCTAGAGGACGGTTCCACTTGGAGAGAGAGAATGACTCAGGTCGTATTTCTAAATCTTATTTAGAGCTTACTTCAATAAAAAGGAATGTTGTTCTATTTCCGATATGAAATGTTTTTATGCATCAAAATTATGTTGTATTTCATTTATGAATCTTATATCGATGTATAATTAGTCATTCATTTATACGATTTAAATTTAATATCATGTATATGCTTTATGTTTCTACTATCATGTATGTTCCATTTGAATAATTTTTAGGTTTCAAGAACATTGGGAGAAGCTAATGGTTTGCACCCTGTGGGATCTACCCAAATGAAGGAAATTCGGGTGAGTCCACTCCTACACAATTTAGTAGAATAAGGATTTCTGATTATTGTTTGAGAATTTCTTGTTAAGGTTTGCCCTCTACTCTATTGGGGTTCTCAACCCAAAGCCCTAGGGTGGTTTCATCCATAACAAAAAATCTCACTTATTCTTCCCCAAAAACATCTACCTTAGTTGTTGGTTCTTGTGTAACAACAACATCATTAGCAGGCTCTTTTGTGTCAGTTTTTGGGTTGAAACTGATGGGGTGCTCCATTTTAACTTTTGGTTATTTTGTATCAACAACATTGTCAACAGGTTCTTGTATATCATCCTCCAATGGTTCTATTTGGGTTCCATCAGTAATAATGTCTGAAATGCAGATATTATACCCAATTGTTCCAAAACCTTCTACACATTCTATACCTATAGGCCCCTCCTTTTTTTCTAATCCTAACTTATCAATTGCCTCGACTAATGTCTCGAGACCTGGAACCTTCATTTTCAATTTTCTTCCCCCTAATTTTCTTCTAATTTCTCAATTTTAAGTAGTAGGGTTTGGGTTTCGTCCTTACTAGGTGAAGAAGCATCTCCCTATTTTGTTTGCCTCCTCTTATTTTGATTTTCCTTTTCTCTCTTCTTGCTCACCTAACCTCTTCTTGGATGAAGGTGAGGTTTTTGGCTTCTCCCTTGATGACGAGGGTTCTAATTTCTTCTATGGTGACGAGGGTGTTGACTTCTTCTTTGGTGGTGAGGGTGTTAGTTGAGCGACAACCTTAACCCTTCTCTTTAGTGTTCTACTTGCCATCGGTCTCTCAAGTGACCTTTTTTCTATTCTAACTTTCAAAGATTGTCCCTGCTCCTTAGCTATGTTAGCTGCCCCTGAAGCATCTGTGGGAATTTCTCGTTGTTCTTGTTGTGGGGCTTTTGTGCCTTCACCAACAAAATTTTCCAAACTTCTTCCTTGGTTCTCTAGAGTGTCCATCACCATCAAATTTATAAGTTCATGGTTGGTAATGCAGATCCCTGGATGAGAGGCTACCTTTACTGCTACAACCGTATGTATCAAATTTTCTGATAGAAATAGGGGAGATTGACCAATTGCCCATGCTGAAGATGACTCAGTAACAGAAAATGATAGTTGAATACTATCATCGAGTTCCCCTCATATGTAATGTACTTAATGATAAAAAGGGAAACATCACCCCATGGCTAAGCAAGGGAAATGCGGTTGATTCCTCTTCCTTTCTTAACCAATTATTCTACCCCCTACAAAAAATTAGCTTTAAGATTGTGGTCATTAACATTCTGATTAAACCACCTCTTCCACTTGGGACAAAGTGTTGTTACTCTGGAAATTACTTCTTCTGTGACCTAAAATCTTAGGCCTTTAAGCTTTGTTTGATGCCTGTTTAAATTTTGAGTGAATTCTAGGGAAAAAATTTCATTTGACCCCCTGAGTTGCTCAAAACATTCAATCCATCCTACTTCCCTAAAGGTTTGAAGTTCTTCGGGGCATTTATTGAAAGCTTCAATGGAATTTGGTTCATGTGTTACCACTGCATCCCCCATCCTTCATTGTTGCCAACCTCACATTAATTTTTGCAACTAGTGCCTATGAATTTTTCGCTACCTAATATCACTATTCCTCAAGAATGTGTAGTGAGGATGTAGAGCATTATCAAGGCAAATATCAGGGTAACAAGAAAGGATATTAAATAAAAATGTTACATAATGCGGGGTATCAATTCATCATTAATATGGAGGGTACATAAATCTGACTTAGATACGATTTGATTAATGAGGTGATCAATCATGGAGACTGGTAATGATTAATGGATAATGTCTCTTTTTAACCGAGTTATGTCAGGGATCATGAAATGATTTGTCAGCCCTCCCCCCCCAACTTAAATGCAAAGTTTGTCCTCGACCACCAATGAAAAGTGACATATTAAGTTCTTATGATTGCCAAATAAAGAAAAAACAATATTCCTTTTTCAAATGACTTACCAGAAGGCGATTTGACTGATGCCGACAAAAGAGTATTGGTGATGGTAATTACTAATGCAGACAACTACAACTGCTTTTGTGCAATAATTATCTTCATCGGATTGGTCATTATAGATGTAACAACAAAAGAATTGCTCCATGCAAGTTGAATATTGTTTGCACCAATACTTTATTAAAATAACATATCCTTTTGTGGCATTGCAATTTTGTGCTACCAAAGAATTCTCAATACAATAAAATGAAAAAAATAGGCTCATACCAAGCATGATATTACATATGTATCATAAATATCATGTTGTTATAGAGCTTATAAAAATAAAAATCTATGCCAGCCACGACAAAGTGGTTTTGGTTGGCACAATTATCTACTTGTGCCCCATATGAGGTTTTCACAGGCAGACTTATTTAGCTATTGATATTTTCTTTCTATTATTATTATTATATATTTTTGGTGTATCAGGTGCCAATAAAAGTTGGTTTTTAGCTGCTACACTTATTGGATTTCAATAATTTGACAACGCAGGAGAATTTTCCCCTTCTTCCATAACTTGGAGATCAGATCCTATGACAATGTTGAAAATGAATTCTTTGTGGTAGGTTTATGATATAACCGAAGACGATGCCCATTGGTAAACAATGGAACCTTGGAATTGTTGATGGTAACTAATCTCACAATCCCATTGTCAAAGATTTTATCCACCTCATAAGGAACTATCCACCTAATGCAAAGATTCCCTTTGAAGTCTTTGAATCATGAATCATATAGTATAGCCCATTCGCCTTTCTGAAACATCTTATTTTTTATAAAATTGTCATGCTACTCAGCCCTATGTTCTTTTATGATGTTTGTTTGCTGAATGACGTCCAATCTCTTCTCATCAAGTTCATTTAGCTTATTTAACCAATGTTTCTGACCTATAGTCAAATATAGGTTCACTTGCAATGTTTTTCTAAGTTCTTTTACTTCAAACTTAATGGGAAATAAATAGTTTTTCCCATACACCAATTCATATGGTGAAAATCCAATAGTATTTCTCCATGTAGTTTTATATGCCCATAGTGGTTCTGGATGTTTATCAGCCAATTTCCTCCAGTGGTTGGCTACAGTCTTACTAAGAATTCCTTTTATAACCTTATTAGTGCTTTGTACTTGACCATTTTCCTAAGGATGATATGGTGAAGTAATTCTGTGGCAGATCTTGAATTTCTCAACCAATGTTTGGATCAGATGAGATGTGAAATGTAGTCCTCCATCTATCACTATTTCCCGAGGTACTCCAAATTGAACAAAAATGTCTTCAAAAAAATAAATTTCGCAGTCTCCCTGGTTAGTGCCTTCACTTCAACCCATTTTGTGACATATTCTGTATAGACTAGAATGTAGGACTTCTACTGAGATGAAGGATTAATTGGTCCCACAACATCTAAAGCCCACTTCTCAAATGGATCTAAAACTACTTGAGTATGTAATGACATTTCATTTCATCGAAGTGGTTGACCCACTCTCCTACAACTGTCACATTCCTTCACAAATTCCTTTGCATCTTGGAATATGGTAGGCCAATAATATCTAGTCGAAAGCACTCGATACATTTTCCTTTTGTTAGCACAATATCCTCCACAAGGTTCCTCATGGCAAGATTTTAGGATATCAAAAATCTCATCCTCTCTCACACAACACCTGATCTGATGATCCAAGCCTATGTAATAAAGGGTATCCCTCTACCCAAAAATATCTTGCACTCTTCTGAACGATATTCTTCCTTTATATTTAGGACATACTTATGGAAATCTTCCTACAACAAGATAGTTATGTCTACATACCACAGTGAGTGAATTGAAATATAAAAAAGATATTCATCTAGAAAGGAATCCCCAATGGGCATGCAATCATTATTAACAATCAATTTACAAAGAAGATCAACCACTACATTATCTTTTCCAGGTTTATCTAATATTTTTATATAAAAATATTGTAAAACAAACAACCAACATGTAACCCTACCATTAGTGATAGGTTTATTCATTAAGAAACAAATGGCAGAGTGGTTAGTGTGCACAAATATTTGATAACTTGTGATGTAGTGCCTAAATTTATTAATAGCATGTACTACTACAAGAAACTCCTTTTCTGTAACTGTGTAATTTAATTTTGTTGGAGTCTAATTCTTGTTGATATAGTAGATGACATATGGTTTCTTATCTTCTAGTTAACCTAGCACAACTCAACTAGCAGTATTAGATGCATCAGGTTCTATATGTAATGGCATATCCCAGTTCAATCCTACAAAAATAGGAGCTGTTGATACACTTTGCTTTAATTCTACGAAGGCCTATTCATATTTCCCTATCCATACAAATTCCACATATTTAGTAAGTAGATAAAATAATGGGGATGCAATATTTGAAAAAATTTCTATAATTCTTTTGTAATACCTAGCATGTCCCAAAAGACTATGTACCTTTGTTTGTGCTTTAGGAGTTGGAATTTTCACAATTATTTATATCTTAACGGGGTCTACCTTTATTCCCTTAACAAATATATAATGCCCAAGCACAATTCCTTCATTCATCACCATGTGACCTTTTTTAGTGCTTAAAGAAATATTAGTTTTCTTACATCGCTCTAATATTTTTCGATATTGGTTAATCTTGGTTCGAAGTCATGACCATAAGGTGTAAACTCCTCCATGAATACTTCCAAACAGCCATTTAGCAAATCCTAAAATATTCCCAATACCACCCTTTGGAAGGTTGTTAGTGCATTACAAAGTCCAAAAGGGAGAACTTTGTATGAAAAATTCCCCCAAGGGAAAGTAAAGGTAGTTTTATCTTGATCTTCTAGATAAATCTGTATATAATTATATCCACTAAACCTGTCTAGAAATGAAAAGAATTATTTTCTAGATAAGTGTTGGGAAAAAACTAAGAGGAGGGGGGGGGGGGGGGGGGGGGGGGGGGGGGTGGGGAATCAATATTTACAAATCATTAAATTTTTACATTTCATATCCGGATTTCTATACGTGACTTTACTAAATGGAACCTATGTGTACGTGACTGTTCTTAATACAATTTGTGTATATCCAGTTAGTTAATCCATCATAAGTTTGTCTTCAATCAGTGTATTAGTACTTTATTAACCATTAGATAAACAATAAAAATGTGTTGTAATAAATAAAACATCACACATAAGCAACACACATGAACACCAAGATTTAAGGTGGAAACCCAATGTGGGAGAAAACCACCTATTGTTGTCATCTCTGTCTTCTTTTTAATATAAAAAAATGTAGTTTACAATCTTGTACTGATACAGACTCACACCAATATGTAGGTACCCACCTAGAGAAGGCTACAACCTTCTCTCATTCTCCAACTTATATTGGAAGGGAGCCACAACCCCCTATCTCTTGTACTGACTGATGTGTTTACCAGTACGTAGGTGTCGACATACATAAGGCTACAAACTTCACTCATTCTCCAACTGCTACTGGAAGGGAGCTACAACCCCCTAGTTCTTGTATTGGCTCATATGTTTACCAGTACGTAGGCACCGACCTACATAATAATACCACCTTCACTCTTTCTCTAGGGACCACATTCATAAATTTTCAGAGTGGATGCTCCTGGTATACATCAACACAATATGTAGGCAAAGTTTCATAACATTTTCACATTGGAACAACCAATAACATTCAAACTCAAAATCAATCACCACTACAATACAACAATTAAATACAACTGCATCAATCATTGAAACCCATCAACACTGAAGAAAAACACAATCTGTCAATTTGAATAGTCACATCACAATCACCAGAACATAGAGATGAACCTAGAACACTGCACTAACAACCAAAACCAACTGCATCCTCAAAATTCATGTGTCAGATTGTATATTCTAGTTCAATGAGGACAACCTGCGTGTATATGCTACTTTCTATAACCCAACTTGCATATAGCACTAAAGATACTGAATCATAAAAAATTTTTAATTAAAAACTGTACTAACCAAAGACATTCTGAATATATACTATCATATTATAGAGTTCTAAACAGATAGCAACAAAGATCACCCTTCTTACTCAATCAATCAATAAACCAAACTCAATCGCCATATATAATCAGTTTTACATCAGATGTGATGAAGACATCATTGGAAAACAACAGTAACACAACAACATTGATCACATAGATCCATCATTTCTGAACAACAAACCCTTCCTCTCCATACGCTACTTGGAAGTGCCGAATCCACGTGTATATGCGCCTTTACCGAGGTGAACCTGCATATAGATTTGCAAATAATGACTTATAACTTCACAACTTTTCAAGAATTCAGATATACTCAGATCATAGAATTTAAAGGATAAAACATGCGCTATCAATCAAATCTATCCTATCCTTTATCAGATCATACAATGGTAATTCATTTCAGGTCTCATGATCATGATCCATCATTGTATTTCATCCATCATCAAACACTCAAGTGCATACTTAGTTCATATAAGGCAAAGAATAAAAAACCCATAATGTGCATATTCGCTTTTTGATATAACTCTTCATAATATTCTCATCACATGCACTTCCTCACACTTTGATCTTCACCTCATTATATAGTTTTAGCCTTTTTTAATACCTCGGGTCAAAACCATAATTATGTTGATGGTATTCTCTGGCAGGATCAATATTATTTTCCGTGTTCATTAATATGTGCCAATACCATGGTAGGAACCCCTGATATTATTTAACCTTAATTTTCCATCCCATATGCACTTTTCTTGCTGTGAAGCTACGTGCATATGTATACGTGCCTTTTATTCTGTGTACCCATGTGTATATGCTACTTGGACTATGTTAAACAACATATACAACTTAAAACATTCTCTTTCCTCAATTTCTTGATTCTGATTTGGAATCCTTTCTCTCATTATTATGTTCTTCTATGCAATTAATCTATTACCTCTGAAATGACCTATTACAATGTGAGTTTCCATCATACATCACTTCTGAACTTCCATGCATTTTGTCACACCTTGTTTATACCTTTATCAAGTAGTCCATTCTTCAAATAGTTTTTCATCAAGGAAAACACATCACGTAGGTTGCTACCATGGAAAACATATAATTCATAATACCAAAAATTTCTCGTATCAAGCTTCTGATTCTAATATATAATCCTTTGAAGATTATTTTGTTCCATCATTTTGTCAGCTCTTATATCTCTATTGATTCATCTCTATTCCATCATTCTATCACCTATGATGTGACTTGTAGATTCATCTCGTTACCATATACTTGTTATGTTACAAGTGATTTTCCATCAAGGACAACACATGGATCATAATGCCAACAATCTCTCCCTTTGGACTTGATGGCAACCACTTTGGTATTTAGTCACCACAACCTGTAAATAACATCAAGACAAGCACCAAGATTTTCAAAACATCAAGCTACTCTCCAACCACCAATATACTCTCCCCATTTGACATGAAGGGAAAAGGGATGACCAATGTTAAATGAAGACTTCCATGTATGAACTGCTAAACATGAACACTGATCATGCTCCCCCTATGCACATGTTCAATTATCTTATCAAACTCCCCCTTAGTACATGTTGAGATGCACAATATTGTCCATGCTCCCCTTGCGCACATGTAGAGTCTGCAAAAATATTTTCGAAAGAATAACATGACTCTATAACTCAACTATGTGAGTATGACCTTCCTATCACCAATGAATTATACATACATTAATCTCCAAACCAAGTGGGGATACATATTTGACTCATCCACTCAACCAAGTGGGGTTACATATTTAACAATGATCTCAAAAGTCCATACATGACTAAATATGAAAATTATTACATCATAGGTCTTTACATGACCTTTACATCAAATGATATACATGATATTTATAACAAAGACCAAAAACCTAAACAAGACTATGATAGTTATCATCAACTATCAACTATCATATATGATCTGCACCATAGGCATCTGTAAATAGCATCAAGAATAACAACCTATATATGTCCATCATCAGTTCACAAGATAATTCAATGTAGCTTTAATATCATCAACCTGTGACTAAGTATGATACATATAGATATCAACTCCTCCTCTTGATCTTATCAAGATCAACTTGCTCTGTTTCCTTAGAAAAAAAAACTTTAACATAGCCTTGCATGAATCAATTAAGCACACGTCATATCTCTAAGCAGTAATACAAAACCATTCACATCATATAATATATCTATACATATGTGAAACCACCATAGTCATCATCCATAACCATAACATCATCATATTAGCAAGAACTGCATGATATTTCCACAAGAACCTCATTATGTCAGACATGTATCCTCACTAGGGAGTTTTCTAACATCCCACTTCCGATAAGCATCAACCATGATAATCAACATATGTGATCATCAAACCAATCATCATAAAGTAAGAAGCTATCATCATTATGTGACTACGTAATCCATGTCTCCAAATAGCCATGTCTTCATGAAACCTGCAATAAAACCATTCTCTTGGCCAATTTTCTTCATACAATAGAATCTTTTATACCGACATCACAACTTAAATAATCATCCATGTATCTAGCATAGCGATAGAAATATGTATCTAGCTTCTCATTAATGTGAAAGGAAAAGCATGAGATCACAGTCATTTTGTCAAACTTTCTTGATGCCATCATGTGCAACAAGCCTCAAACAATATACCATATGACAACCAAGAAGTATAGGAATCCTCATGGATAACTGCACCATATGAAATTTATGCACCTTTGAAGGTATGAAGGTAGTAACATAACATAAATGAGTGACACTTAACATCATCAAATAATTAAGATGTGTAGTCAAGATTTGTTCTTCTCCTTGAACAATGAAGATCACCATGTAAGCAACATAACTATATGCATCACCAAAAGAGTCATCCACAAATCGAATTAAAAACATCAAACAACTATGTGGCTCAAGAAAAGTATCATCTGAGATTTCATCATAGGCAATTCATGATCGCAGCATAGCATGATCCATCATTTCAACACTTCAACAACATAAGCATCCTCACCATTGGTAAGAATCATTACATACCAAAGACTTCTAACCATAATGCCAACAATGCATTATTACAAGCATATCATATTCTCCCCCTGAACCTATCCCAAATGTTCACTGTCAGATCTGATCATTACAAATATTAGTAAGAATCATCAAGGCATCATCATCAACTAGTTATACAACAAGTCATCAAAAACTTATGAGGGTCAAAATCACTTCTAAATAACATCTACAAACTATAGTAATCAACCATCAAAACAGAAAAGATAATTGATAATTGTTTTAACCCTATCAGAACCTTTTTCTGAGTCTGTCCCACTGCCTCTTTATCAAACAAACATATACATGACTATGCCATTTCAAACTCACATATATACATGACTTGTCTTCATAAGATCTGCATGTGAGAAGTGGAATACTGAAGTTTTATACTTTCAATTTCCCCTAAGTCTATTCTGGTTGTACCTTGTCCTAGAAATTTTGTTGAAACATCAATTCCAAGAATATCATCATTGTGATGGTTCTTTATCAAAGACTCCATTTTTCTCTTGTCTGCAATCATGTGATGAGAACAATCATCTTCATCTTTGAATGAGTAGACAGTAAGAACAAATCTTATCTGATCTTCCTTTTCTTGATTCTTGGTGGATTCATCTTTTGCATATTTTCTTATATAAATATGCTTATTTCATTGCTTACCATATTGTCTATGATGATCCATGGACTTGTTCCTACATTCTTTTGCTACATGCCCAAAATTCTTACAAGCATAACATCTTATATGTTTCATATTCCTTCTATAGAAATCAATGGCCTTGTGAACAAATATATTGCAAGAAAAACGATATCCCTTAAAATTCCTGGAAGCTGATGACTTTTTTGTGAGACAATTATTATCTTGAAACATTCTACTTCTACATCTAGCTTCAACATGTCCAAAATTATGCTAGATAGAACATTCAAAATTATTCATTGGAGGAAATAATCGATTAACACTTCCATAGTTAGGAGTAAATTATTTTCTTTGAAGACTTTATTTCCTTGGTTGTTGATGGGGTTGAGCTGTTATCTCCTTGTTAAGCATTTCAAGTTTTGCATTAGAATTGCATGCCTCAATTTGTGAGATAGATTCACCTTTAACAATTTCATAAATACCAAGACCATATTTGATGGAAGGAGACCTTTGACTACTAAGAATATTATCCAAAATCTTAGTACTATCTTGAAATCGTAAAATTTTATCCTTTTCTTTTAATTTTCCTTTTAGGATATTTACCTCAACCTGATGTTGCTCTCCCTTTTCCAAATATTGGTTCTTCACGATTTCTTCAACTTTTCTTCCTTCTTCCACTTGTTGTCTTAATTTGAGAGCCTCATTTTCTTGTTCTTAAAATGTTTGAAGTAGTTCTTCATTTTGCTTAGTTGAATTTTCAAGATCTTCTTTTAGAGAGATGACCTTAGCTTCAAGGCCTTTACAATGACTGGTTCTTTCTATAAGCCCATTGGTTGTTGTGTCACTTTCATTCACTTTATTTCTTAATGATTTCACTTCATCCTACAACCTTTTACATTGATATGCCTTTTCTTTGTATTGCTTCCTTATCTTTTTTCCTTCCTCCAACTAAGTTTTTAATCCAATAACTTCTTCTTTGTAGGTGCATTCCCTTTTCTCAAATAGATCTTATTGATCTCTAATTTTATCTGTTAGAGTTTTAATTTATGTCTCTATTAGCTTTCTTTCACTTTCACCCATAAGAGAAATTCAAACGTTTCACTGTCACTTTCATTATCTTCAATATTGCATGAACAGATAAATGTATCATCAGAGGAACGCAAATTTTTACGTGATACTTCTTTTACATTTTCATCTTCAATCTGAGGTGATTCTGAATCTGAATAACTGCTCCCACCTAATAGCCAATTGTATCTCATGTTGTCACTATTCCTTTGAGATGTCTTCGTCTTCTGAGGTGATTTCTTCTTTTGCTTATTTCCCATTGTTACAACGGATCTCCTTCAAGCGATCAAGCTTTTTCCAAAGGACCCACTCAGATACCGATTGTTGGGAAAAATATTGAGAGGTGGGGGAGGGGAAGGGGGTGAATCAATATTTACAAATCAATAAAATTTTACATTTCATATTCATATTTCTATACGCGACTTTACTGAACAGAACATATGTGTGTATGCGATTGTTCTTAAGGCAATTATTGTATATCAAGTTAGTTAATCCATCATATGTTTGTCTTATCCCAGTGCATTAGTACTTTACTAAACAATAGTTAAACAATAACCATGTGTTATAATAAGTAAAACATCACACATAAGAAACACAGATGAACACCAAGATTTAAGGTGGAAACCCAATGCTGCAGAAAACCACCTGCTACTGTCATCTCTGTATTCTTTTTAATATAAAGAAAATGTTTTTTACAATATTTTACTAGTGCAGACTCATACCAATACACAGGCACCCACCTACAGAAGGCTAGCACCTTCTCTTATTCTCCAGCTTCTACTGGAATGGGGCTACAACCTCCTAGCTCTTGTATTCACTGATATGTTTACCAGTGCACATGCATCGACCTATAAAATGATACAACCTTCACTCATTCTCGAGTTGCTACTGGAAGGGAGCTACAACCCCCTCACTCTTGTAGTGGTTGATATGTTTACCAGTATGTAGGCGCAAGCCTATAGAAAGCTACCACCTTCACTCTTTCTCCACGGACCATGTTTCATAAATTTTCAGACTGTATTCTCCTGGTATACATCAATACAATTTGTAGGCCACATTTAATCAAATTTTCATATTAGACCCATCAGTAAAATTGAAGCTTAAAATCAATCACCACTGTAATACTACCATTAAATACAATTGCATCAAACAATCACTGAAATCCATCAACTATGGAGCAAAATACAATCAATCAATCTGAATAGTTAGATTATTATCAACAGAACATAGAGCTGAACCTAGAACATTGCATGAACAACCAAAACCAACTAAAACATCAAAAGTCATATGTCAGAATTTATATGCTACTTCAATGACGCCAACCTACGTGTATAAGCTACTTTCTGTAACCCAACCTGCGTATACCTCTAAAGATACTGAATCATAAAACTTCTCAACCAAAAGTTATACTAACCAAATACATTTTGAAGATCTAATGTCATATTACAGAGTTCTAAATAGATAGCATCAAATATCACCCTTCTTACTCAATCAATCAATCAACCAGACTCAATTTCCTTATACAGTCAGTTTTACTTCAGATCTAATGAAGACATCAATGAAAAAAATAATAAAATATTAGCACTGATCAAATAGATCAGTAATTTTTTAACAAGAAATCCTTCCTCTGCATATGTGACTTGGAAGTGTCAAATCTATGTGTATACGCACCTTCATCGAGGTGAACCTACATATAGATATCCAAATAATGACTTATAGCTTCGCATCTTTTTAAGAATTCAGATATACCTAGATCATAGAATTCAAAGGATAAAACATGTGTTAGCATTAAGATCTATCCTATCCATTATCTGATCATACAATGGTAAGTCATTTCAAGTCTCATGATTTTAATCCATCATTATATTTCATACATTATAAAACATTTAGGTGCATACTTAGTTCAGATCAAGCAAAGCATCAAAAACCCATAACATGCATATTTTCTTTTTGATCCAACTCTTCATAATATTTTCTTCACTTGCACTTTCTCACACTTTTATCTTCACCTCCATATATATTTTTATCCTTTTTCAATACCTTGGTTCAAAACCATATTTTTGTTGATGGTATTCTTTGGTGGGATCAATATTATTTTTTGTCCTCATTAATATGGGAAAATACCATGGTAGGAACCCCAGATATTCTCTAACCTTAATTTTCCATCCCATACGCACTTTTCTTGTTATGAAATTGCATACATACATACATATACGCACCTTTTATTTTATGTACTCGTGTGTATACGCTACTTGGACTAGGTTAAACAACATATACAACTTAAAACATTCTCTTTCCTCAATTTCTTGATTCTGATCTGCAATCCTTTGTCTCATTATTATGTTCTTCGCTGCCATTACTTTGTTACCTCTAAAATGACTTGTTACAATGTGACTTTCCATCACACATCACTTTTTAACTGATTCCTCTAAGCTACCCTACATTTTGTCATATATGTAACCACAACTTCCATGAATTTTGTCACACCCTATTTATACCTTTATCAAGTCCATTCCTAAAATAGGTTGTCATCAAGGACAACAGATCAGGTAGGTTTCTCTCAAGGACAACACCTGATTCATAATACTAACAATTTCCTGTATCAAGCTTCTGATTCTGATCCGTAATCCTTTAACCCATTATTCTGTTCCATCATTCTGTTACCTTTGATATCTCTGTTTATTCATCTTTGTTCCATCATTTAGTCACCTTTGGTCTAACCTGTAGATTCATCTCAACACATGCATCATAATGCCAATAGCATGTCAAGGACTTAATCTATAAATGCCAAAGGGAAATGGCCATTTTGATTGGATTTGTTAAGCTCTATGAAATCCACAAAGATCCTCCATTTCTCATGCTTCTTACAAACAATGACAAGTGGAGACACCCATTGCCTGTCAGAGATGGGATAATGAAGTTGGCATTTAGAAGTTTTTGCAATTATTCTTTTAGTAGTTCTTTAATTGATGGGTTCATAGACCATTATGGCTGCCGAATTGGAATGAAATATCCCTTCAAGTAGATGTGGTGGCTGCGTAGTTAGTGAGAATTCCCTTCATGTCTATTTAATCCCATGAAAATGAATTTGTATGTTTTTGTAATAGTTGTAACAACATCTTGTTCTATTCGGGTGTTAGATTAGGATTAATATTTAGGTGTTTTCCTGGCTCTATTTCAAATGGGATGCTTTTGAGATTAGGAGCATTTTTCATATGCTCTAGACTCAAGTCTTCGATGGTATCCTCTACCCCTAAATCATCGATATAATAAAAAAAAGGGAATTACGGATAAAGACATTGATAATATCAGCCTCTATTTCATTCTTAAAATATTGGGCTTTGCCAAGAGTGAGGAGTGGTTAAGAATAGTCTGATTCATGTTCAAATTCATCCCATAAGGGGTTTCCAAACCCTTACCTGGTTTTCTAGGGGGATAAAGGTTGAGGTTATTTGTGGCTTGTCCATCTGAAATCGTCATGTAGCCAGACCTACAACCTATGAATGCATCTGTAGTGGCCAACCAATGCCTTCCTAATATCAGTCGATGTCTCCCTCAGTTTGATTTGGTTTTCAAAATAAGAAATTTTTTTGGATACCTCTAGGAATCCACTGTGACCAGTAGATCCTCTACCATTCCTTTAGGTTTAACACGTGAACTATCTGCAAGTTCTAGTACTATAGGTGCTTATCTAAGCTTGTGTAATCCTAAAGTGATGAAGACTATTTGGTAATAACATTTATTTCTACCCATAAATCAATTAATGTATTCGAAATGGGCTTTTCGTCAATATAAATAGTGTCTGTAGGATTCCCTAGATCATTATTTTTAGCCAAAAGAGGTTTTCAAGACATCAGTTCTAACAATTTTCCCATCACATCAATGGTAACAACATCTTTGGGCTTCCTTCCAGGTTGCTTAATGCATAGGTCTCTTACTATTTTTGCATAGATGGGACATCCTTAATGGCTTGCAACAAGGGAATATTTATGTGAAAATTGTTGGCTTGAGGGAGCTTGACCTAGGTTTAGCGTTAATTAGCTAAACGAATCCCTACACTACTGGCCCTTTCCGCATCAGCCCACAGAGCATGGACCTAACTCTCACCCGAAGCAGTATGGGGGGATGCTGGAACCAAGTTTTTGCACCCTTGAGATGGTTGTGATGTCGTTAGATCTCTTCTATCCCTACCTTCGCGCAAGTGATCTCGCTCTAGGGCTTGTGAGACAAACCCTCTATTTTGGCCTTCAATACCTTTGAGAAAGTATATGGTCAACCTTTGCGTAGCCCTAAGCTATGGCTTGGGTACTTTCACACTGCTATGGCAACATGTTGTGTAGATTCCTCAATTATCCTAAGTGATTTGTTGATCTTGTCAAATACTTAAAGTTATCACCGCATAAGTAGATATTCGTGATTGCATTCAATTATTCAATGTAATTGCATTTATTCATGCACCATATAAACATAATAAAGGAAATTCATATGCAAAATATCCAAACCCGTCAACAGAACAAATACACAGAAATTGTAGAATAACTCCTTTTATTAATATCGTCCAAGTATTACAAACTATGTTCACCCTACGCACACAGCGGCAGGGGTCCACGCAATCCACTGCGGACTTCTACCCTAGGCCTCTGAGCACTCAACTATAGAGCCTTTACCTACGCTACAACCTAATACTTAGACTTCTTTCCATAAAGCTATGAATCTCTTACTTATGCATTACTAATAACTATTTAGAGATTAGCTCTTTTTATACAATCCCATGGTCCATCCATGGGTAGATCTCTTACAACCAAATTTACTTTACAAAACTAAGGGTGGACTACCCTTTGTGATATATAATACATTCATGCTCTGCAACCACAAAATGTAGAGTCTTTACAATAATATTACAAAAACATGGGCTTTTGGCCCAAAAACTTCCCTTGGCGGATCTCGCTCCCAACAAGCCCCAACACAAACATCATGACTCGATCTCGAGTCACTCGACAAGAGTGAAGATCTTTGTGTAAATTTCGTCCAGCTCAACCCTGATGACCGCAACTTTGGTTGTGCACTAAGCCATTGCCTACTTTGCATGGTTGAATGTCTTCTCAGTTACTACCCCTACGCTATCAGCCTGAAGCTTTTGTTGCATCGCTTGCAGATTCTCAAGCTTTCCTTCAATATTTCCTTTCACTGCATAAGCTTCCTCCAACTAGGGCTTAAGTCACGCCTTCAACACTTCTTCCTTGTGTAGTGCTTTGTCCACTTGTTCCTTTAGCTACTTAGCTTCCTCCAATTTTACTAACCTCTGTGTCAGTGCGATTGTTCGTGCTATGCCTTTTTCTTTGTCATAAAATTGTTGGAGTTCGCGCGCTTCCATCTCGATCCTCTAGATGTTTGGTTCCTCCTTCAAGCAGGTCAGGACCTCAAAAAACTGTTCAAACAACTAAGTGCAGTCTGCTACTACACTCTCCACTACCGTGACTACTTTTGTGATAGTGGCTACCCACTCTTCCTTTACCTCTGGTGGCATTGAAGGTTTAGCCCTCAACTAAAGCTCTATAATCTGCAAGTTTAGCTCCAACTGAACCCATGCCATATCCACTTGAGTGTCACACACCCTTGTGGCCAATTTACGGATGTGGACCTCAACTGGCTCCTCCTCCAGAATGGTCAATTTCATGACTATTCTATAGGCCTCCTCCATGACCTATATGATATTCTATCTTTGGCTAGTCACCTCGGCCTCGACAGCAATCGTAGCATCCCTCTGTAAGGCCATTTTCTCATTATTTATTCTCTGCTCATTGATCACTTGGAGGGCACGGTGCTCATAGGCCCTCAGCTCTATAATTACTCTATCTTGTAAGGAGTTGAGTGCTTCACACGGGAGCGCTATCAGGTTCAATCCTATGCACTTCAAGGCACTGACAGTGACACGTCCTTACTTCGCACCATCTTCCAATCGTGCATCTCCCTAACTTAGGCAGTGTAGTTTATAGTCCTGTGCCTCCTTTCAGCTACCTAGAATGCTAAGACTGTGCTACTTTCATTTAGTCACATGGAAAAACCGTTGGTGTATGGCTTCAAGTGACTTCCATTCTCCTTTCTTGGGAAGGGTTCTCCATTTAATTTGACCAGCTGTACCACTCCTCCGTCAGCAATCTCCTTAATAACATAAGGCCCTAACCAGTGCATCTTGAATTTTCCAGGGAATTTATCAAACATACTATCATACAAAGAAACCAAATCTTTTACCTTAAATGTGTGTAGCTTGATGTGTTGATCATGCCATGACTTTTCTCATTGCTTTTGGACCTACTAGTGAAATCTAGCAAAAAATATTTCTTCTTCAAGCTCATCTAGTTGCATGAGCCTCTCTTTCAGGGCTTTGTGATCCATCATACCTATGAGCATAGGCATGTGTAGACTAGGCACGATGTATTCCATAGGAATTATGGCTTCCACACCATAGACAAGCCTAAAAGGTGTTTGTCCTCTCAGCTTCTTGCATGTCGTTCGATAAGCCCACAATACTTTAGGTATGTGTAGGTCCCAATCACTTCACTGAGCATTGCAAACCTTGGTCAACTGATTTTCAAGCACTTTGTTGAATGCCTCCACTGTCCCGTTAGCCTGTGGGTGATAAGGTGTGCTCTTCTAGTGATATACCTGAAATTCCTCTATTAGTGTGTTGATCATCTCATTTAGGAAGTGTGTACCATGATCACTGATCAAGATCCTTGGACATCTTAATCACGTTAGTACATGCTCAAAGAGGAACTTTGTGGTCGTCATGCTCATGCAATCCTTCGCGAGCTGAGCTTATACCCAACGAGTCAAATACTCCATCGCAGTGATAATGTACCTCGCTTCTTTCTTCCCTTGTGGCAGAATGGGTCCTACAAAATCTATTGTCCACTTCTTAAAGGGTTGCAATGTCATTTGTGGATTCAAAAGAATTTCATCCCTCCACAATGGTCTGCCTGTTATTTGACATACATTACACGCCTTGTAATATGATTTTCAATCCTAATGAAGGGTTGGCCACTACAACCCGGCACAGAGAATCTTATACATGGTTGCTCTCCCTTCATAATGTCCTCCGACGGCACCCCCATAAGAATTCGTGAGGATGCTACTTCATTTGAGCTAGAGTACATACCGTCGAAATATCTCATCAGTCCCCATCTTGTATAGATTCCCGGTAATGACAGAGAAATCTACCACGCACACCACTAATTCCTTCTTTTGCTAGATAGAGTACCCTTCCGGTGTAGTTCCTATTTCTAGGAAGTGTATTATATCCTCAAAATGACCATCCATGACATGCACAGAAAATAGCTACACATCAAGCAATCCTTCTTCCAAGTTAGTAGGTTCCTCCCTTGTTTCGATGCACGAAAAATGGTCTAGTCTCGCATTCAAACACCTAGGCTTCACAACAACTTCAAAATCATACTCTTGGAATAATAATAGCCATCTGTAGATTCGCCCCCCCAACATAGGCTTATTGACTAGGTACTTCAGTGCGGAGTGATATGTATACATCTTAAAGTGGCCCCCTAGCAAGTATTGTTGTACTCTCGGAGTGCATACACCATAGCTAGCCCCTCACATTTAGTGGTAGAGTAGTTCTTCTCTGCTTTGGACAATCGGTTACTTGCGAGCGTGATTGGATGGTCCAAGCCTTCTCTGCCATCCTATGTTAGTACTACCCCCAACACTATACATGACGTGTCGACATGTACATGAAACTCTTTCTTCCAGTCTGGGTGTTATGTTCCTATACCAATAGGTGTCATAATTTTTGAATGGATGAGATCAAAACTATAATATGTACATACATTTTTTTCTACAAATGTTTTCCATATTTGTAAAAAATCAAAAAACTAAAAGAAATGTAAAGAGGGTATGTCCTAAAAGGAAAATCACATGACAAAAAGAATGAAAAAGGTCAAAAAATATGAAAAATGAAACCCAAGGAAAAGGAAAAAGATGATGAAAGTGTGCAAGTCCAAATGCCACTACTCTTTTATTTTTTGTACAATAATGATTGTGTGCAACTTGTTATTTATGCCACAATCCATGGTAACCAAACAATTCAATTTTGGTTATTCCATGTTTTCAATTTCATGCTTAGAGATAGAGAATAAAATCTAACCAAACTATTTAATCTTGGCAGATAAGTAAATAGGTAGAGAAAATAAAAGGATCTCAATAGTTTAATCTGAGCCCTTGGATGTAATAAGGATAGATTTAGATATATTTCCATTGTAAAAGAAAAAGAAAAGTTTTGATAAGGGTTTTCCAGTTCAAGTGCACCCTAATAAAGAGTAGAAAAAATGGTAGGATGAGTAGATGGGTAAGTAGTTGGATGGTTGTAGAATTATGGTGATTGATTGGATAAAGTCATATCATTTACTTTCATCATCCAAGTTGCTAAGAGTGTGGATGATAATGGAACATTTACAAAGTGAAATGATTAATTTCCCCATTCATTTTACCTTTAATTTCACTAATTTCCCATAAACAAAATCAAAAGTACCTAAAACCTTAAGTTAAAGGGGCTCAAAGCATTTCTCTAACTTCTGGAGAGACTGAACCCTTTGTTGGGTCCCCATAATACTAGTGATTACCCCATTACTATTGTAGTTGTACCCCTTATTAATATTTTTGTGCCCCTATTCTGCCCATATTGTTACTATTGTGCCCCATACAAGCCCACTATTGTTATTATTGTGCCCTTACATTATTATTGTTATGTAGGATCTGATTATGTTATGACCCCTTAGACTCCTATATATAGAAATGATGTCTTTTCATTTGTATCATCCAAGAACTGTTCATTTATGTAATGTAAAGGAGGTTGCCCCCTCAAAGAGTCTGAATCCTAACACGTTGATCCATCTTTTCTATCTTTTCTTGAGCTGGTAACATAACATTTGGTATCAGAGCTTTTGGATTCTAGGGTTTCACTGCTCCAAACCGGTCATCGTGGAATTTTCGCTATAACGTTTTGTCTGTGATGTTTCAGAAGTACAAAAAAAAACCATTTGAGAATACAACGTGCTAATTCGCGGGTCGGAATTTCAGAGATTTTTGCACAATATTTGTGGAGATATGATCTAAGGAAGTTGGTCTTTTTGCAGAGTCCTGAATTACATTCCAAACATGTGACTTGGGGAAAATCGTCATAACTTTTTCTTTGAGCAATGGATTGAAATTTCGTAATAGGGTGTAGAAAGAGGACAAACTATAGTTTCTTCTATAAATTTTTTAGAGCCAGAGGTCGAACCAATGACTCGTGGAATGTCATGCAAGTTCGCTCTACTGAATTAGTCTATAATTAGGTCACTTTGGGAGATTTGACATAAATCTTCATTGGAGAATCCAATTGGGGTCAGACTGGTGGCATTGGAAAGAGGACATAGAGGGATACCGTAGGTCACAATTTCATAACTGGATGATCCGAAATTACAGAGATACATCAGAGGCAATATCAAGCTCCTACAAAGTGAAAAAATGTGTGTATATTTTTTAAATTTTTGGTTAAGCTTGGTTTGAAAAATTATTTTGAAGGAATTCAAAGGGCATAGTGAAGCATTATTATCAGTAATTGATGCTTCGAAGAAAAAAATGGAAGCACCTAGTAGGCGACCTGAAAGCTCTAGCATGACTCATGAAGAAGAGGAAGAAATGCAACATGATATA